>OV049924.1:309380765-309552976 GCA_920104205.1 Eupeodes latifasciatus
CCTGATAATTCCAAAGAATTAAAAAACTATGGGGTATTCTACCGCGTGTGACCCCCGCCCGCGGTAATATACGTATTTGATAAGTTTAACATGTTCACCAACTTATTTCATAAGGGGTGGGAATGCGTTGTTTTCCCGTAATACCAATTTTATTTATTTATTATTGAAATCTTTGGTAATTTAGGAGTGAAAGCGATCAGATTCCCCGGAAAGTAATTTTTCCCATGGGAATGTGTTGTTTTCCCGAGGTCAAAAGTAACTTATGTCCTTTCTTTAGTCTCAAACTATCTCCTTACAAAATTGTATTTAAATCTGTTCAGTAGTTTAGGCGTAAAAGCGATCGGCCCACCTGAATTATCTCATGGGAATGCGTCATTTTCCCGGGGTAAAAAGTAGCCTATGTCCTTTCTCGGGTATCAAAATATCTCCATACCAAATTTTATGCAAATTGGTTCAGTAGTTTAGGCGTGATTGAGTAACAGACAGACAGACAGAGTTACTTTCAAATTTATAATATTATAAGTAAATAAGTAATAAGTATATACATAAGTATATAAGTATATAAGTATATAAGTATAAGTAGGAAGTAGGATTGATACGACTTGAAAAAAATGTAAACAATTTTTTACTGGTGACGTGAAATAGTACCAAATGAAATAACACCAAATTTCAACTTTGGCCTTATTTGGTTGTTCAAAACGAAATAAAACCAATTTGGCTTTATTTCGATTTATAAAAAGAAATAAGGCCAAAAAATAATGGAAACAACGCCGAATTTTTAAAGTTCGCTTTTTTACATACAAAACACGCAAAAATGGTTGATTTATTGTCTAGAATAGCTACTTTTGCTAAAAAGATTTTTTGAATTGATAGCACGGCGCGGCGGCGTACTAACAGCTAGGTATGTAAGGGGGGGCATGCTGCCCCCCTGCAACCCTCCTGCTTGGGATCACTATAGGATTTGGGGTGGGTGCGAGTTTGGGTATATGCAAAGAACTTTTGCATTTGAGCACTAAAATCAAAAAAATTCCCAACAAAAAAAAAGCAAGTATGGCTCACAGTTATGAAAGAATCTCAACGCATTCGTGTTCTTTGCATATACCCAAACTCGCACCCACCCCAAATCCTATAGTGATCCCAAGCAGGGGGTTGCAGGGGGCAGCATGCCCACCCTTACATACCTAGTTGTTAGTACGCCGTGCTATCAATTCAAAAAAACTTGTTTTAGCATAGAGAGAAAACAAAAGATAATTTTAATTTATGTTTTTTCCTAATTCTGCAAAATTTTAAATCGAAACAATGCCAAATTGCTATTATTTCGTTTTCTAAAGCGAAATAAACCCAAATTGAAAATTTGGCCTTATTTCGTTTTCAAAAACGAAATAATGCCAAATTTGTTGGATTTGGCTTTATTTCATTTGGCGTTATTTCACGTCACCAAAGAATCACAACGCATTCGTGTTCTTTGCATATACCCAAACTCGCACCCACCCCAAATCCTATAATGATCCCAAGCAGGGGGGTTGCAGGGGGCAGTATGCCCCATTACATACCTATCTGTTAGTACGCCGCGCCATGCTATCAATTCAAAAAAACTTGTTTTAGGCTCCAATTTCAAAAATTTCAATCGAGCAACAAGTATCTGTCATTTTTCAACTCGGCAAAATTTTAAATCGAAACAATGCCAAATTACTATTATTTCGTTTTCTAAAGCGAAATAAACCCAAATTGAAAACTTGGCCTTATTTCGTTTTCAAAAACGAAATAATGCCAATTTTTTTGAATTTGGCTTTATTTCATTTGGCGTTATTTCATGTCACTTTTTTTACTAGCCTTAATTTGTTTAAAACAATACCCTCCGTCTTCTTCGACAAAAAATTCTATTTTCAGTTTCCACACATAAATTTGTTTTGTTCTTTATTTTACTTTTTTTACACTAGACTTTAAAATAAAAATCATAATAAAACAAAATAAAATTCTTCACACCATTTTACGAAATTTCAAAGTAAAACATAGATATCATTGAAGGGAAATGGTATGAAAGAATTTTTTCAATAAACGCTGAAGTAAAACTTCATTGAGTCAAAGATTTCAATTTTCTTTTTCAATAATTTCATAAAACTTGGGATTTCGTTGTTTAGTTTTTGGTATATTTGAAATAACTTTTGAAGCTGCTATTGTTTACTTTGTGCAAGTTAAGACGACGGCATTATTAAAAATGGAATGACACAAAGCATTGAAATTGTTACAACTCACTACAAAAATATTACAAATTTTGCAGTCACAGTTTGCAAAGCTAAAGCACTTTGAGGCCGTCAAAACGCACCTTCTACTTATCTGTTTTTTTGCAATTCTTGAAGCATAAATACTCAAACTTTAAATTTAACTCCGTCATATATAAAATGTCTTTTTGCAAAATATTTTGTCTTGAGAAAAATTTAAAATTCTTCAAGCATTTTCACATTTTCTTACTTATCTTAATATTATGTTTAGATATGTATGTACACTGTACAGATATATTTCCAACATAATGTTTTTCCAAACTCTCGTGCTGAGAGGTAAACTTATGAGCAGAACTATTCCATTGCCCCTAGAGTACACAACTTGCCACTCTAATATGCATAATTTCATCAAAATATAACTCTATATGTATCTAAAACCACTCTAAAAATCATCAACCCTATCTGCATAAATTCGCCCACAAAATTTCTCATCACCATCGCATGTACTCGTATATAACCAAAGTAAAACTTCTGATGGTCTAGCTCTGCGTTATAGATACGATGCCACTATATATTTCCAGAGTTCATATAAAATATAGCATCCTTCATATCGTTGACAAATGATTCCCTCTTGGTCACATGTGTGACTAGAGTTTTCTGAAAATATTTATTAGAAAATGTTTCGTCGCAATATGTGCGATGCGAGTTGTTTTTCAGTAAAATAAACAAAAAACACAAAAATAAAAACAATATTCTCATTCCATTTTTCAAATCTGAATTCATGCACCAATAGATAGATAGTATAGACGTGCGAAATGGTTTTGACTCAGTAGATACATGGAACATGGCAACAATGCGGATGCGGTGCATATAAAAATAAATTCACTTACCTCCCATACCCAGTATATACACCTTATGCTTATATAGACTGCTGCTGCTGCTGCTGTACAATACGGACCTCAAATATCTATAAGAAATTCATATTTTTGAGATAGTCATCTTTATCAGTCTTATATTTGATTCGATGATATCTGACGTCGAGCATGGACAGGTTATATTATTATACCCGCCGTCGCATCTCGAAGTTGAAATTTTATTTGATTATGCAAATTCAAAACTTATTTTTCTTGCATGATGAAAGGATTAAATTAAATTTTTGAAATTTTCAAATTCCCATCTGAACTTAAAGAGCATCACGAAGCTGTTATATAAATATGAGTATGGAAGACCGAATATTATAAAATATTAAACCCCATTCCAACTTCCATCCAATCTTCAAACATTAGTTTCAAACTAAATTTAACTAAATGGCCATTATTTGCGAAAGAGTTAATTTCAAAATGAGGCAATTTCAACAGAGGAACACATCTAAAGGAGAAGTCTCTCGAATTTCAGTTCAGGCCGATAAAGCGGTCCATTTGTGCGCCAAGAACAAAATGAGAGAGAGTGCAAAAAAACTGTATCCTATAATTTTAAATTTTATCTGTGCAATCCCCAAGAGATAACCCTTTTTAATTTTCCCTGATTCAGCCAGATACTTATATAGTTATACATACCTCGCTACTCTGGATATACTCCATATACCCCGGTAGTGAATGTGAATGTTTCATCTTTTCATCCGAAGCGATGGTTGTTTCTGTTTGTTCCGCATAAGATACACCTTTTTGTATCTTTTTTTGTTTCTTTTTCGTTTTGAAGCCATTCACTCCCTTTCGAGTTTCTATAGTCGTCCATTATGTTTTTCTCTCAATGTTCTTGTAAACATTTTGTGATCCGATTTATTTAAATGGGTTGAGAAAAAAAAATCTCAAGTCGAAAAATAAGAAACATCTTGAGCGTGGTGCGATTTTTTGTATAAATTTAGTAAGGGTTAACACTGCAGGTATAATTATTAATGTAGGCCGCGCCGCACCGTTGTGCATTTTTGTTTAAACACGGGCAGGGAAGTCAGGTTATATTATACTCGTACGTATGCTTTTAAATTTATTCATGATTTTTGAAATAATTTAAACTATTTTTGTTTTGTTGATGAAGTATCATTTAAGGGAAATAAGTTTGATCTCATCAATCAACAAATACTATCTGTTAGGTTTCAGTCCGATTGCGGAACGTATATTCTTTTATCTCCGATGGATGTGATGGTGAAATTGATGAATTATGTTTACATCAGTTCAAGAATGATAAAATCTTAAAAAGAACATAGAACTTCTGTTGTAGTGTATCGAGCAAGATTAGAATATTTTATCATCATGAAACTAGAAGAATTCGACCACTGAGATGGAGACATATCTTGATAAAGGTATTATATAATTAATACCTTTATCAAGATATGTCTCCATCTCAGTGGTCGTAATGAGCAGGATATGTTGAAAATATCTTGCCTACACTTTGAGAATTGTTGGGACCTAATTCAATTCTCTTCTCTTAAATGGCTTTATTATAAGACCAACTTGTAATTGGTGGGGCGGGACAGGTTTTTAAAGTATAACAGTTATAGATTATTGACCTTTTTGAGCGTACCAATATACATTCTATAAGATAAGAAAGTATTGTCGCTAATTGGCTTAGAAATAAAATGCACGACTGGGTCGCACGAACTTGCTCATGTATCCAAAGAGTCGGATCAAAAATATTTCCTGTATTTTAAGATTTAAAAATGTACCTGCAAAAAAAGTTTATTTTCAAAAAATGCATTGCTTTTTCATTTCTTAAAAAAACTTCATTTTTCAAAATTTACGAGTAAAAAAAAACCTTACAATTTAAATTTTATAGTATTGACATTACATATATTTCATAATTGTTTGCCCATGTGTTAAATAACTGTTTCAAATGAATGAAATGAACAAAGGAAAATTGTTTAACTATGGCTTTTGTTAAATATTAATTGCAAAATGTGACTTCAATTTTAAATAAGAAGTTGGTCCGTGGCCAGAAAATCCAACTTTTCCCTTTTGAAATTCTTCTTATTTTAAGGCTTAAAATTTAAGCCTGTATACATTATACTCCTAGAAACATTTAGATACATATTATCTTAAAATAAAGTGGTCTTAAGAAAACTAAAACTATGTACTTTAACTTTTTGTTTTAAAAATAAAATCTGCAAAAGTATATTCCGTTGTAGAAAGATTCATAATTACACAAAAATGTATATTTGTAAGCAAAATCTTGTTTAGATATCTCAAAGTTTACACATCAACTATAGGTACACCACAACTAATCCCTTCAGACAAACATAATATAAGTATATATATTAGACTATTACAGTAATACCTAAACTCTCGCCCTAACCCCAAATAGTTTCAATATCTCACGTCCTTGCACATTTGCAAAACTAAGTTTTTTACTTAAGCTAGATGGGATGAGACCATATTATATATACATACCTATGAAGGTTTTGGTATAGAGAGGTCGTTCATGGATGGAGGTGGGGTGGATGCCAAAGGCACATTTATTCTCAACACTGCCTGCCACACAAATTTTATCACTAACCAGCAACATGTAGTATGAGCACTTTGAGCACTAGCATCCACATCCAGCCAGGTACACCATTTACGTTTCCTATATTGATATATGGTTGTACATACGTGTGGTCTTATACTCCCCCAAATTTAATAACAAACATGGTTGTTCTCTGGGTTCAGAAGGATAAAGAGCTCATTGTGGTGTTGAACAAATTCCATTAGAAACAAATATACCCAGATATGCCAATACTGGAGCTTAATATTTCTTCCATTTTGTATCTTTCAACGTACGTTTAAGCATTTAGCATGGAAGAGGTATAATCTGTATTTCTCGGTATCCTGTTTCTGTTTTGTATCTCATATAGATGTGGAGAAAAGAGAGGACGTTCAGTTAATGTTGGCGTAAATAATATGAACGGAGAATTCTTGTTACTGACAAAATGCTTACTTTGAATTAAATATTTGCTGTATAGAGTGAAACCTTAGTAAGAATTCTCTGTGGTTTCCTAATTATATTATTATCTTATATTTCCTTCGGGTATTTTGTTTTGGTTAGATTTTTTTTAATAACATGTCTTCGAAAATTTCAAAATGGTAACGCTGGATTTTCTGGCCACGGAATTTCAAATTGAAGTCACATTTTGCAATTAATATTTAAAAAAAAGTAATAGTAAAACATATTTTATTTGTTCATTTCAATTATTTGAAACAGTTATTCAACACATGGGCAAACAATTATAAAAAATGCAATGCCGATACTAAAAAAATTTAAATTGTAAAGTTTTTTTTTAAAAATCGTAGCTATGGAATAGATGTGTAAGCTGGAAATTTTACATTATATAGAGAGAGTTTTATTTGTTTGCTAAAAATGCAAAAATAAATGTATATTTGAACTTGAATAAGACCAATAGATATTTCAGAGCTTTGGAAATTGATAGAAGCTATTCTGTTCTATTTATATAAAATTGTCTATCACTTATTCAGTTTGTTTTGTCAAGTCATCATTTTGGGACTGGTTAGGTTTATATAGACATTAATGATAAAGTTTGCTATTAAATTTTTGAGTAATGTTTCAAAAACATCTTCTATGAATGGAAAATAAAGGGTAAACATAGCAATAGTGTTCGCTAAATGGGCAGAAGAAAAATAATTAATGAAAAACTATCTTCTGTGGGTATTAGGTAGGTGGAGTTATTTGTCTATGTTTATTGAGAGCGACACTTTGACAGGCCATTTCCGTCAACGTCAAACGCCATATGTTGATGACATGGAACAGGAAAGTTCTTCGTGTTATCCAAATTGCACCACATTGAAAATTCTAAACGAGATATTCATAGTCAGGTCATCTCACGTGGAGTTAATGTAGAATGGCCACCGATATAATCCAATTTTACCCCATTAGAATTTTTATTGTGGGGTCAAATCAGGCGTGATTAATGTGTCTTAGATACCTATTGAAAAATCAGCACTTGGGATGCGTTTCATTCAAAAAATTATTTTATTAATATGTCGTTCATATTATAGACAAATTTTCCTAATTTTCCATTGAAAATTGTTGTAATCTTCGAATTAAAAATTTTGAGATTTCTCAACGTTTTAAGAATCTATATTAATGGTTCTGCGAAGATACATGTGCATGTGTACACGTTATTATTACTACGAAGATTGCCATTTTTGATAAGCCGTGAAATTAAAAAAAATAAGAAAACTACGAAAAATTGTTAAAAACACATTTCTACTTTTGAAGACACAAAACGATATTTACGACATATTTATTTCATTTTATGCAAAATATTTTAACATTTAGTAAATTTTTGTTTTAAATCCCAATTGCAGTTTCTTTTTACAGAAAAACAAAAACCTGCGAAAAATAATCTAAGTAGTAAACATTGATATCTGACTACAATATCCTGAAAAAAAAGGAAGATGTTGACTTCAATTTTGTTTTCAACATTTGGAACTTTTTATTAATATCATCTAGAATTAAAAACAAAAACAGTCAAATTGATAGTGTTTTTTGTACAAATTATAGTTGTAATAAAAAATGTGTATTCGATAAATCTGAAATTTCGAATTTCTTGAGCTTAAACTTACATTTTGTATTGCACTTGCTTAATTTTTTTTTGCATATTAGACACTCAAGGGGTTGTGAATACCCTTGTAATGATTAAACTTAGTGAACATTGTAATGTGTTGGAAATATTGAGCCAGGTTAGGCATTATAAATTTGTAGAACATCTAAAAAAAGAATCCCTGTACTTAACAGTATACGTCCGAAATTGCGCGGCTCAAGGGTAAACCGATGAGCGTTCCTAGAAATACGAATATTACGGGGGAATTGTTTGAGGAAAGGTATGAAACTGGCTATGTCACTATAGACCATTGCTTATGAAAATAGCGGTATAAAATTATTATTAGCATAGAGGAGAGGTTTCTTAATTGACAATTTTTGTTAAAAAAAAATAGTAGTAGAAATTTATCACTTATCCTATTTTATTTTAAGATAAGAAGTGCTTAATGAAAAATCCTATACCCTTCTTGTAACTTTATCGTAGGATGCATGATTGAAATTTGTTCGTACTATTTGAAGCCATTTGTCATGATTTAGCTATTTAGCAATACAGACTTTACATTAGTGATTTCATAAACCAGAAGGAAACCTTTGATTTTTCGTTTCTAAAATTTTTTTGATTACGATAATTTAACCTACAAATTTAAACATACATAAATGAATATTCATACAAATAAATTGTTCTACAAAAAACATACAAATCATTTTTTTCCTTCTATGCAAAACTATATGTTTAATTGTAACTGTTTGACAACATTTCGACCAAGGGCGGATCCAGACTTTTCATCAGGGGAGGGTCACACACTTAGATGAGTTTTTACTCACCGCTTAAAAATGTTCTTTAATGTTTTGTAGTGGAGGATAACAAAATTTAATAATTGCTAAAATGACAACTTTAGTTATCATATTATTTTAGAACGCTGTTGTCCAGCAAAGTATGGTCTAACTATTTAATTTGGATGACTCCCTACATATGAAAGCATTCCAAGATTCCAACAGTTTTCTAAATATGCCATATTTAACAGCTAAAACACAATAGTTTAGAGGGTATTTGCTGCATTTCACGCAGAAATGTAAGAAGTTGTTTTGAAACGTAGCTTTTTTTCGAAAAATAAAATATACTTTTCTTGTTTCCATTTCTTTTAATGCGAAGAACGCTACAAAAACTCAAGAGAAACGATCTGATATAAAGAACTGTCGGGCTTTTTTTGACGAAGTTTTCTCGAACTTAATTTTCGGGAGTCTCTTATTACTATCGTTATCAATTTGCTTACTCGTATTTTGATCTTAAAGGCGTCAACAAAACTTAAAAATTGTACAGATAAAAAGGTTTGGTTCTTCAATTTAAGGAAACAGTTGCATTTAAGTACATAATTTCTCTAAAAAATTAAATTAAAACAAAGTAAGGTAGGTAAACAAATAAGTTGGGAAGAAAAGTTTTTGTAGCACTCACAAATTACACGTTTCAAAGCTTTTATATCAATAGATATGAAACGTTTATTATGTTTTTCACTTAGCCATTAGTTTAACAAAAGTGTTACTTGATTTTTTTGGGACATTTGTATTATTGAAATTCGTTTTTAAATCTCAGTTCTAGAGCATCCAAAGCAAATTCACTTCAAAAGTAGATTCATTTAATTTTGTAAGATCTTTTGTACTCAACAGAAAATCAATTATGAAAGAACTTGCTTATTTCTTCCAAAAAGTCTCTTTAAAAATATTTCCTATATTTTAAGATTTAAAAATGTACATGCAAAATAAGTTTTTCTCAAAAATTTAAATGCCATTTTATTTTTCAAAAAATTTAGCTTAACTTATTTTTTTTTGAAAATCAATTTAAATTTTAAATTTAGTCTTAAAAATATTTTTGGTAAGCACTAAATAAAGAGCTTATAAATATATGAACATTTTACTTTTAAATTTCGTCAAAAAATGTTGTCCCCTTTTTGAGATAGGTATCGAGTTTTGTAAACAAAATTAGTATTTTTTTAAAAATCAAAAAAAAATGTTTGATCATAAAAAAACATCATCAATTTGATCATTTGATCATTGACAAGAGCTTGCACAGAAAGAGAAGAATGTTGAAATCGGTCCATTAGTTCTTGAGAAAACTTAAAAACAAAATAAAGGTTTTTTGAGGGGTACCCTTCTGGAGCAATACCAAAATATGTTTTCCTTGTAGAAAGAACACAAAATTTAGAGAAAATTTTAGAAAAATCACATGTTTGAACCAACAAATTTGTGTAGGGACTGCTGTTATTTTTCGTTTCAATAAAATGAAAAAAAAAACGCCTTACTCTAATCGGCTGAAAACCTTAATTTCAATCAACACAATTGTTTGGACTGTAGGGACCAAGCAAGACATACAGACGGAAGGAATCGGGGTACCCACTACCGTCGTAATGTCATATTTGATTAAAAGCTCTAGTTTGAAATTGTTTACTAATGCAAAACTTGCTATATAGTTCCTTTATGTCGCAGTAAAAATCACTCCAATAGTCACTATTTATATGTGTCAAAAAAATGTAATAATAAAATTGAAGGCTAGTTTAAGGAATTTAAAGGCAACTTAATATAAAATTGATGATCTCTTATTCAAGGTTTCTTCTTAAGAACCTGAATATTTGCTCTTTTTCTTAGAAACAAATTTTATGAAAATAATTTAAAGAATGACTTAAGTTTTTTTCAAATTCTAAATTGAGTAAAAACAAAAGTTTTAGTTGTTTTTGTCAGCAAACCACTTTTTTGTGAATGTCGTTAAATTACTAATAAATCCTTAGATGAAATCTTTACTTATACAACTTAACTGTATAAGCTTTATGGCTCATATGACCCCCCCCCTAGATCGTCCATTGGTCATCAGTTGATGAATTTGTGCTGTGTTTTTGGAATAGGGCTGAATTTCCCATTCATATTATGTTTTTGGTCAAATCTTCAGTCAAAAGTAGTACTTTTAGCAACAAAGTTTGAGGAAGTAAAATTCAAAAATGTTGTTTTCATATACAAAAAATAAATAATTCAAAATATAATGGGGGTCATATCCATTAACGCAATACAATTAGTTTTGAATTGAAGGAAATTCCTACGAAAAAGCAAACAAATTATCTCCCAGGGGGGGAGGGGGTATTAAGATATTAAGATGTAATATGGTAAAATTTGACTGTACCGATTAATATTTCCTTTAAAAATCGTAAACAATTTTCAAAGTTACGAAACATTTCTTTAAATTCTCGTAAATGGTCTTCCCATAAGGTAAGCTTGAAAATAAATGAAGATAGTTTTTATCTAATAAGGTGATGTTTTGAAAGAGTTCTTGAACATATTTTCTTTTATAAGTTCACATAAAACTAGATTAAATTTACTTTGTTTCTCCAAACTACATACATACATACATAAGTTCAATAAATGTATATTATTGTAGAAAACCCGTTCTCCTTCTTCTTTTTTAAACCACAAGTTGATATGATACGTATGAGTATCGTATAGAAATACAAATATACATAATATTCTATGATTGACTTAAAATAAATGAAAACAAAATAACGACGACAAACTTTGCAGTCAAAGTCACGTTTTGAACATTTTTTTTATTTTTTGTTTTTCTAGAAAAAAAAAGGTAGCTGTTTGCTCGGGAAAATAGAAAAATAGATTGGGGCGGCAATGAAAAGGGCAACCTTACACACGTCATGTTGAACATAGTACATTTACCGCATGTATGTATCTATACGTACATTGTACTATTGTAGATACAAACATTTTCTATTGTTCAAAACTTCATATCAAATTCTAGCTAAGAATTTGTCATATGTATGTAAATTTTGCGTTTTCCTATTTTTATGTAATGATGGCGAAATATGTAGAGCACACAATGATGATGATGATGACGACGATGATAAAGAAAGGAAAGAAAAAAAGCAAAAAAACACGAAGTCCTTGTTAAGCAATTTCATATTAAACACATTTGTTGCTCTTGCTTTCCGTCCCCATATCATCTATCCATGTCGCATGCTCCTTTCTTCCCATCTCATCTCTTCACTTTCCTTGTTTTCCATTTGTTTTGAAAGTCAAAGAAAATAGTTGCAACGTTTTCCTTTAGTTCAATGAAAATTATTCGTCTACTTTTATAGAAACTTTAGGATTATTTTGGGGGGATGGTCTCTGCTCATTGAGTTCTCCCTTATTTGAGATTATATTTTGTATTTTGCTGATGGGAGGGATGTTGGTAATTTACGTGCGTGTTCACTATGTTTT
Source organism: Eupeodes latifasciatus (assembly GCA_920104205.1). NCBI lineage: Eukaryota > Metazoa > Arthropoda > Insecta > Diptera > Syrphidae > Eupeodes > Eupeodes latifasciatus. Next base: position 309,392,771 of record OV049924.1, read on the forward strand.
TCTCCAGGTAGCTATTTTTGTTTTCATTTTTTTTTCATTCTTTTGTTCCGGAAAATTGCAAAGTCGTATCTGATTTGGAAAATGTGTTACATGAGATTGCCATTTTTGTTTAGGGAATGGGAAATTTAAAATGGTATATTTACGTAAATTGAAGCTTGAACCTAAAAATGTATCTAATCTTGTTTACAATTTTGTACTACTGTATATACCTACTCGTAGAGATATTCCATATGAACGGAGTTGAAACCATATGGAACGCAGAGAAGAAGCATTAAGATTTAGAATAGTATAGGTTTATTCTTAAAAGAACTAGAGTGTTTAGTCTTTTTGAGAAATTGATTTTTAATCTGGTTTAATGTGGTTTAATGTTATTTTGTGGGATTTTTCTCATAGATATACACATGATTACTTGGCTTAATCTTATTTTAGTAAAATATGTAAATACAAAATTTGTTTTGTGTACCGAGTGTAAAGCAAAAATAAATACAAATTAAAAAATCCTTGTGAAAACAGTTAATATTTTAAAGATTAACTAGTTTTGTAAAGAGGAACTTATCTCAAGAAAAAGGGTTTTGAGTCGAAAAATCGCAAATAGTTTTGAAAAGTAATTAATTTATGGGAAACAAACAAAATTTTTTGAATTCATTGCTATAATTTCGATGACATTTGAATATAAAAATCACAAGTTTTTTTATCTCAAAATATGATTCGTTTTGCATAAAATTTGCACTTTACAAAGCTAATACCTAAAGCTAGTACCTCGATAAAATTAAAGTTTTCATCATATTGTTCCATTTTTTTTTTTCAAAGTTTTGAAAAACATTTTTAATTTGGATGAATATAAGACTTAAAACATTATATGTAGTTTACGAAACAAAACATTAAAAAATCAATACGGATATTTTTTATTCATTATTTGGACATAGTTATAACATTTTTAGTTGTAAATTTCAAATTTCAATTTCGTTTCTGTAATCACATAATAACAATCTTTTAACATTAGTGTTTCTGAGAAATTAACAAGTACCTACATCAAAAACATATACAAACAAATCTCTCTCAATTGACAAAGTTGCTGTTATATTTTATTTAATATTGGAATTTAAGGTAGTTTGCATCTTCGAATTTGCAAAAAGTCCCCAAGTCGCAAGTTTGTTTAAAGGAGTAAGCATTTTATCTAGATTTGAAATTTTAAAGCTAAATTTCGTAAAATGTTTTGTAAAATAAACAAAAAATCATCAAAAGAATAAAATTAACAAAATTCTAAATATGTACAAGGAAAACTAGACAAAATATGTGAATCTGCACTTAAAGAGATTTATATTATTTTTGAACATGTATAGGAACCTTTTCTCATTTTTCTTTACAAATTAATTAATTTTGTAAACAAAACCTTATTAAAACGATTTAATAAATCAAATTTATAACTTCAACCTTTTTTGGAAAAAGAAAAATAGAAAACCTATACCTATTCATTTACTTCAGGGGCCGTTGGCTATCATTGGTTTTTATCATTGAAACTAATCATACGAATTTTTTTGCCAGGTTGGTTATAGCTTTCATTGAAAATTTCTGTCTTTGGGCACAAATTTCCTGCTTGGCATCAAGCGTTTGAGGTTAGAGTTGATCATTCAAGTAAAACTGACAGGTGATTCCCACAAAGAAAATGGACAGCTTTCAGTGCAACGATTTTGTTCCGAAATGTGAAATCAATAATCAGCGGCTCATTAAAAAGAATGTCATCATTAAAAATTTGAAATATTAACTAAATGAAAAGTGCTGGTTTAAATAATGTTTTTTTTAGTATAGAAAAAACCTACGTTTTATCAACTTTATCACCAGGCATAATAAATTTGACTCTCTTAATCGCTTTTAAATCTCTCAACAAAATTTTCAATGATTCAAACCAATGATAGCTACAACTGGCCTCTTAATTCAATAAATTATGTTCATAAAGTATTTTTTGATTGAAAACAAAACTACAAATTATTTCTAAATTATTACAATTATATATAATAAGAACTTGATAAGAACTATTTCTTACATAATCACATTTATGAGTGTTCGATTTTTCTTGAAAAATAATTTATTGCTACTGTGAGGTAACACATTTAAAAAAAGGAATACAAAAATGTGCTAGAAGAAAAACTGAAAAGATGGGCCCACATAAATTTACTAAAAAAAGTACTGTTAGAAGTTGCTGCTAGCAAATATACAGAAATGATTAAACTAATTTTTAAATCATGTACTCTGATAATTTCGTTTTAAAACATTTTTTATAGACTGTGACTTAGTTACATGAGAAGTTGTGATGGGTGTTGTCATTGGTTTATAAGTTGAGGATATCAAACTTTGTTGACATTTCTGTTCAGTAAGATTTGGCAAAGTAATGAAAAATTATTAAAGGATAGAACAAAGACTTTAAATTGTAGAATATTATTTTTAAAAAATTAAATCTGTTCACGAAGTATATTTTACGTTAATTGTTTTTTTTTTCAATAAGTAAAGTTGGCTTGTATGAAGAAAAGACAATCTTCAAACCGTTAATGAATAACCATAATATTCAATAAAATTGACTGTTTACACGCTGGAGCCATCATCTGATCTAATATCTTTCGAAGTTAGTAATGAGCTGCCGTTTTGATTGATTTTTTTTTTCAAAAACTAAAAACATCCAAGTCGAAGATATTTGGTTCCAATTAGATTGCGAAATAGACAATACAACACGCTTAACCATCAATTTATTTCAAGAACAATAAGTTGACAATCTAAGTTCCAGAATGTGTCCCCTGTTAATTGACCACCTTTTTTATATGACTTAAAGATACTCTATTACTTCTTATGAGGCTATAGGTTAAGTGGTTGAATTATTTCGACAACTCTTGAAGTATTTAAAGAAAGTATTTAAAAAACCGTAGTCACCATAATATTAGATTTATTGAGAAAATTACTCACAGCCATATTGGACATATGTTAGACATCGTTTTTTAAAAATTCCATAAAATAATATAAAAGATTATATCATTACTTTTGTGTTTAAAGGTAACACAAAATTAATTAAATTAGGTAGCGCAATAGTCCGTTGAGAACTAATACCTAGTGACGTAAAACTCTTATCCATTCCAGTGTGCGAGTAATTTTGTCAGGGATGGAGGGGACCTACAGTTTAAAGCCAAATCCGAACGGCTGATTTGAGAAAGCACTTTGTCAATTCCTCGCAAGAGGCAGTACCCGCGAAAAATACTTTAGATGGCACAAGCAGAGATTGAACCCAAGACCTCTGGCATGATAGTAATACGCACTTAGAATCATGCAGAGGTTATAACCTCGTTAAAAAGCACTCAATATTTCGATTGCATTATCCTATTAATTTTTGATGTTAAGAAAATTCAAAGAAAGAAAATAAGTAAAATAAAAAGTGCGTATACTTTTCTAAATTCAATTCAATTCATTTAATGGCACAGATATGAAATATTATTCGAACTTATTAATTGAAAAAATTGGAAAAAGAAATTAAATGTAAAAAATGTTGGCTTATTTAAGTGCTCAAAATTTTTGAACATTCTCGAGAAATCTCTAAAAATATGATGGTTTTTACCTTTTTTTTTAAATATATACGAGTATTTTCAACTAGGAATACGTAATGCATTTCTTATTTTATTGGGAAAAAATTGTATTTAAAAAATCACTTTTGTCTCGAAAATTCACATCGAAAACTTGAAACTATCAAACCTCATTTAATTTAATTTAATTTATGAAAGCGCATGTTATATACCTTTAAAATTTAAGCATAAATATCTTTTTTATTATTTATTAATTTGATACAAAACACATACCTACCTATTGTATTTTCATAGGCTTTCTGATTATTTGAAAAATGCTTCTTTCTGTCTCCTCAATCCGAATTCAAAAAAAAGTTGTTTTTTTTATATTTATTGAACCAATTCTAACCTTTTGACAATGAGAGGATGTTGCTCTCAAGATGCCATTGACACTGCTCTGCCTGTTTATACCTCTGCTTTCCGATACACAACAACAAAAACACTGCTTCATCTTCAAACACCATCTTTTTCCAAATTCCTGCAGATACCTTCCCTCTGTACCTTTCATATCTCTTATACCCACCACGAGACCTGAGATACAAAAATGAAAAAGTCAAAGTCATTCCTGTTTCACATTCGGACACCACCGTTCCTTCAACGCTACGCTTCCCGTCGCGTCGTGCGTCGTCGGTCTTGTGAAGTCTGTCTTGTCTTTTTGCGCCTCTCAATAATGATAACCAGCAGCGGCAGCAGCAACAGCAGTGAATTCCGAATACCCACGTCCGCGCTCCTCACCCTTGCAGTCCAACATACCAAGCTATGATAATTCTGGTTTGGATTCCATTTTTGTGAAGTCGTATTATGTACGTATAGATAGGTATAACGGTATAGAGGTACGAATCAAATGAATTTTTGTTTTCTTATTTAGTTTTTGGTCATGGATGAGTTTTGTGTTCATGATTTCCACATGATACCGGGGTTAAGTAGGAGTATCCGCGTCATCCATTATTCCATGCGGCACCCAAAATGGAAGCTCGCACTCGAACCCGCACAGATGGAAGAACTTTATTCAACCTCTTCTCAAAATAAATGACAGACATCTCGCATAGCACGTATATAAAATTAAAGTGGATGTTTTTTTTGTTTTTTTTTTCTTTTTTTTTTGAAGAAATGAGAACTCACAAGATTGTAGAAGAAGAGGGAAGACACGGACTGCGCAACGCAAGACGCAATCAATTGATTAATGTAATTTCGCGCCTCAAAATTCAACAGCAGAATATTTAATTTTATTTTGTATTTTTGACTATGATAAGGAAGAATTTCTTGAGGGACATAACGAACAGAAAAAATTGACTTAATTCTGAAGTGCTGCGGGTAATCGTGAATATATTTTTTATCAGGTGAATTTCATTTGTCTATTAAATAATAACAAAAATAAATTATTAAAAATACACATGTTTTAGCAGAAAAATTATTCATTTAATCTAATGGGAATATTAGGTTATCATCTGTTACGGGCTGGGCGTATAAAATTATTTTTAATTATTTATAACATTTAATAAAATAAATTGATAAGGTATACATATAGATACTGATTAAGAAATGATTTGTTTGTGATTCTAGAATTTTGTTGAATTATCACTAATATAATACTAGATTTTAGAGAAGTCTATGCAGAAGTTTTAAATTGAATGGGTGGTTCAAATATAAATTTCTTTTTAAAAATTCAATAAAATGTAGAAAATTAAATTCATTGTTTGAATTATGGTATTATCAACATTCTCGGAATAATTACGTAATACAACAGAGTTCATGCGACTGCTAAGGTTGATGGTTTCAAGCTGAAGTGCTTTAGGTTTTCGAATAGCTTAGGTATTTTCAGTATAGTGCTGGTACTTTACGGTACGGTTTTCTACAAAAAATCTTCAAATAGTAACTCCGATCTAACAAATTGATGGATGTTGACGATTACCAATTCCAATATGGATTCAATATGGTTTTAAAAGAAACCTGTCTAGTGTCTACCCCGTATTATTGGGTACCACACTCTAAGCCTTTTTCATTTCAATTGCATACGAAGCTTAAAAATTCTCTTAAAAATCAGTGCAAAGTATTTTTTGTTATTTTAGGAAATCAAAATTATTTTGAATTGTTTGGGTACATTCAAAAGCTACGATGATTTTGAAAATTAAAATATGTAGGTATGTACACACTTCGTGTCACATTAATAGGGACAAGCTTTTTTCGTTTTTCATTTGACATTATTTTTCAAATCCAAATGCGGAATTAATGAAGTATGTATTAAGTTTATATTGCAAATTTTGGATTAGGTTGATAAATACAAGTATTATGGCGGTTTTTCCGAAGAAGGTCATAAAAAGTACCTGTTTCTTTGTGTCACATGAATTTACCTATTATAAAATAAAAATAAATAAATTAGGTGGCGCAGCAATCCGTTGAGAACAAGGGCCTAGTGACTTACAACTCTCAACCATTCCTGTGTGCGAGTAATGTTGTCAGGAATGGTGGGGACCTACAATTTCAAGCTGAATCCGAACGGCTAATATGAGAAATTACTTTTCATGACAAGAATTACTCTTGGAGAATTTGTCAATTCCTCGAAAGAGGCAGTACCCGTGAAAAAACTTTAGATGGCACATGGATGGATCGAACCTAAGACCTTTGGGATGACAGTCCAACGCAAAAACCATCACGCCACGGATAGTTTTTAGCCTTTTTTAAATCAGATTAAAGGATACTTTGATTGTTTAAAAGCTTAGTACGAGTATTAACTTGATAGAATCAAGAAGTATGGATAGAGGTATCGGGATGTCTGCAAAACCATCCGTTTTATAGCCAGCAAAATTAGAAGAAGTTCAAGTGTTGTATGCAACTACCTCAAGGACTCAGAGAGGTATGGAAATAACCTCAAAGGAAGAGTCAAGAAAGCCACATTATTTTAGAAAAAAAGCTCGATAGTGAGAGCCGCTTCAAATTCCAAACTTTCCATTAGTAAATTCAAGACAGGAGCTGGGGTAAAAGCTAGTAGATCGAATGTTTATCGGTGTTACAGACGACAGACCATATACGACACCAAAAAATGAAGAAAAAAACTACCATAGAATGCTGCATGCAAGAGTCAACGCCTTAATTTTGCAACAAATCACCATTGGTGGAATCGAGCTTGGTATACCTACCGTCATCTTTTCCGATGAAAAAATAATTTGGACGGACCTAATAGATATAGCTGCTATTTTCATGATTTAAGAAAGGAAGAAATCTATCTTGAAAAACAGCACAGCAAAGGAGGCGGTGTAATGGTATGGGGAGTAATCACCAATACCTATTACGGGACCGTGGAGCTGGATTTTCAAAGTTCTAAAATTACGGCAATCACTTAAAAATCGATTCTGGAACGAGCTTTTCCGCAGTTTTATGAAAAACAAGATAATGCACCAATACATACCGCGCGGACAACAAAAGTCTGGATTCAGGGCAAAATGTGAACCTATTACCATGACCCCCATATTCTCCTCACCTGAAAATCATGGAAAACGTGTAAGGATGGCTTTTAAGAAAAGTCTACAAAGGAGGACGGCAATACACAAAACCGAAGAGATTATTGAAGCCATAAAACGGTCCTGGACCCAAATTTTGCTCAATTATCTGACAGCACTCTATGAATCCGTACAACACAGGTTACTTGAAGTAATTCAAAAATCGGGAGGCAGCAGACAATACTAAAAATTATTTAAATCTATTCAATGAAACCAGTATTTACCTAAACCATAAGATTTGTTGGTAATTTCTTTACTTTAAAGTGTCTAACAGGTAAATTTAGATCTTGTCCCTATTAATGTGACACGAAGTGTATGTTTTTATATAAAATAAATTTAACTCGATTCCATTGTTTCTGCGAGATTTCCAAACAACTTTGAAATAAAAATATGTAAAACATTTATCCAAAAAAATTAAACTGTCAAGATAAATTCACTAATAAGATTTCCTTAATTTTGATTTAAAACTAAGAAAGTCAAACTTCAATCGACATTCTAAATTAGGTAATGTTTAAAGTTGTTGCAAAAGAAATATCTTACATTTCACTCTTTTTTTCCAATAAACTATTTAAATGGTGAAATTTATTTCTCAATTAGTTTCAAAGTGAAATTCTTGAAATTTTTACTTCAATTAAATACCAGCCGAAATTATAGTAAGACAATAGAAAATGTTGCCTTATCTGACGCATCCCAACACCATTGCCATGTAATTAATTTACTATCTCTTGATTCAATTTTAATTCAAGAATTTGATTAAAATCCTCCAAACAAAAGTATTTCTCTTCGAATGGGCAATTTTATTACAAGGACTTATAATATATTTTTGCTGCAAATAATCTTCTTAGTTTCGGTTGATTTCATGTTATCCGATATATGTATGTGTATATGTATATACATACTCCTATAAACTTTGATGCAACACCAATGCGCATTCCAATAAAAATATATCAAAATGAATAGGAAACTTTAACAGAGGAGATCTTGAAAATCTCATCCAGAAGCTATCCAAAGTTTTTGGTTCATAAAATTCTCAAATCCCTTTCATTGTCTTCCTTGCACAAGGATCTCTGGGTGGTGATGGTTTGCTTTTTGCTCTTTTCTTTTTGTCCGTCTTATTGCTACTTTTTTCATTTATCCATCTCTGGGATTGGGATCCTATCAACCGAACTTGCCTTTTTTCGTGGCATAATCTAATCCAGTTCATGGGTGATTTGCGGTAGAACGTATGTATGTATATCTGTATCTACTATATATCTATCTTAAGTACGTATACATATCTTAGTATAGTTTATGTGAATTTATTCGGTAAATGCCCTCTATTTTCTGTCGTCCATCCAAATGACGACGATGTTCGTCAGTTGGTCTAGGGTTCAATCTCATTTAGGTATCCGACTTTGGCTATTTGCTCCCTAAGTCAAAGATCGAACTTTTAATCCCTCTCGCAACATTTTTCCAAATGAGATTTTAGTTTTTTGTTCGAAATACAAAGAAAAAAGTATCTTTATCCATTTATCGCTTAAGTGTAAATTGGATTTGCTTCGAAAGTGATATTTTTGTTCTTATATTCGTATAGCTAGTAAATTTGGAAACACTCTTGCAGCTAATATAGCAATGGCGATAGCAAATGATCGAATGAAAAATCATTGAACCCTCCGGTCTCCTGTCTCCTGCGAGACAAGAAATAACTAAAAAAAAAGAAAAACCAAATAATGTGACGATATAGAAAAATAAATAAACATTTTTTTATTTTTCTATTTTTCATGGAATTTCATTTTTACTGATTAAAATGTCTGTCAGTCATACAACCACTATACAATATATTATATAGATAGAGATACTCCTAGCGCAAGTTCGTGATTTACTTCAATAGAATTAAATCATTTTTATTCTAAGTGGCCCTACTCTATAGATATAATAATGAATGTACAAAGTATATAAACAAAACTTAAACTTGTAGGCTAAAAGTATTGATAAATTGAATTTGGTAAAATAAATTATGTACAAAAACCGAAAAACAAAATTCTCAAGGAGATTACCATTATCGATAGATACTTTTGTCTTATTGGTAGAATAATTATTAAAATTGGGAGATGGTTTTCATTTTTGTTTGGTTTTTGTTTATCATATGAGAAACGTACATATTTCAGATAAATATTTGTTGTCAACCTCGTTTGAATAATTATGATATCGTTTTGTAGATTTGTGTGTTCACAGAAATCTTAGGACAAAGCATGTGGGTCGTTATTTAATTTTAAGAAATAAATTTGAATAGATATGAATATTCACAATGTCTGAATTTTTAACAAAAAACATTAATCTTTAATTTTGGACTTGAATAACCTCAAAATGAACCACACAATTAATGATCCACACACCTTTTTTCTACATGCGTCATAAATATATGGTAAGTAGGCTGGCATATTTTAAAGATAAACACATATTATTTGCACAATGACTTATATCTCATCTGGGGAGGTTTTGATTTTTTTTTTTTGATTTGATTCTTTATTTAGCTTCCGCTATTTTTTACAATCTTTAACTTAAAACTAATTTAAGGAATAAAAACTAATATTTTTAATTAAATATAATTCATTTTTACATATAATATCATTTTTCTTTTAAAAACAATAAAATTATTTTCTGACTTTAAGTCAAAAGCCAAGTTATTAAATAATTTAAAACCTTTATGATACAATATATTCTGCGATCTACTTGTTTTAAAAAAATGGTAGCCTGAAATCACCACCATTTCTTAAATTATGTGTTTGCACAACAGATACATAAACTATTTCATTATAAAGATAATTAGGTAACATATTATTTTTCATTTTGAAGATAAAAATTAGTACATTCATTAATGTTCTTTGGTTAATGTTTAGCCATTTTGGAGTATCTAACATAAGTTGTATCGGTGTTAACCTATTACACATGAGAATACAGCGCATTCCCCTGTTTTGTAGTTTTTGCAACCTTTCTGACATTTGTCTAGAACCCAGAAACAGTATTGTTGAACAATATTCAAAATGTGGTTTGATCATTACATTACATTATAAATTTTAATTGCACAATTCATAGATACTTTACCTTTTATTCTTTGGAAAAATCCTATTTTCTTAACAATTTTATTACATATGTTGTTAATGTGATTTTCGAAACTTAATTTTTTATCAGTGATAACTCCTAAATACTTAATTTCTTCAACCTTTTCAATTGCCACTTCATTAATAATAATATTTGGTACAGATTCTCCATTAATTATAATAGCTTTTGTTTTTGAAGTGTTAAGCTTTAAATTATTCATTTTGAAATAAGATTCAATGTTTTTTAAATCAGCATTCAGTTGATCGATACACTCCTCTGCAGATCTTCCAGACATATGTAACAAGGTATCATCCGCAAACAGCCTAGCCTTCGCATGTCTTAATACATTTTCCACGTCGTTTATGTAAATTATGAAAAGAAGTGTCCCCAACACCGCTCCTTGAGGTACACCCAGCGTTACATCCAAAACTTCTGATAAATTACTTGACACTTTGGTTCTCTGAGTTCTGTTTGATAAATAGCTTTTGAACCATTGTAGTTCCACTCCTTTAATACCATATCGATTCAGTTTTTTCAGCATTATATCTCGATCAATTGTCTCAAATGCCCTTTGTTGATCCAGAAAAACCGCAACAATAAGTGAACATCGGTTTTCCATTGCGTAATTACCAGATTAAGTAATGCTTCACAACTGTGATTTTGCCTAAATCCAGACTGATAATCCGTTAAGAAATGTTGGCTTCCATATAATTCTGCAGCTGATTGTGTACAACTTTTTCAAGATTCTTACTCTCCGTCATAAGCATGTTGACCGGCTGAAATTCAGCCGGATTAACTGTCCCCTTAACTTTTTCTATTGGCACTACAATTGATTCTTTCCAGGAACTAGGAAAAACACCACTACGAAGAGATTCGTTTATCATACTCAAAAATCAAGGTCCAATAATGTCCATAGTACACAACATCATTTTAGTTGACAAACCATTGAAGTCCTTTTTATTGTTCATGTTTTTCATTATTTGTGTTAAATCACTCATATTAATTCGCTTAAATTTAAATCTTATTTCTGGGTTTTTATTTATTAAATTTTTATAATGTTCAAATGGTATTTTGTCATTTAATTCCAATACACTCTTAACTTGGCTTTTATCACAAGCCGATAGTTTGAATTATAAACAAATTATATATCTTTGCAGAAGTGTATGTGAATGATGAATTGAAGCCTTAAAGCATGCAGATTAAATATCTTTAGGCAATCTCTGAAAGGGTTTGATGGGCGTAAGAATTGTTTTGTAATTTTATGAAATTTAACATGGTTTTCATTTTCAGTGCTGTCATTTATTGCGATAATGGTATAGAAAATACAAATTAAGTCTACTATTTCTTGAATAAAGATTTAATAATTCTAAAAAAATATTTTAAATTTTCAATTTACTGTAAAAGCATTAATTTTCAAACAAATTTTCGATAGCAATTTTTTACTTTGCAACGATAAACAGCCCCACTTGATTTCAAAAGATGGAATATATTATTTTGTAATGATTTTTTTGAAGCTATTTCAATGATTTTTCTAAAATTGTTTGTACATTGGAACCTTTAATTAAAAGTTATTACTGATTTGTAAATTTTTGGTAAATAGCTTACTTTAAATATGTTTTTGTTTTCAAAATTAATTAAATGTCATATTAATATTTGACTATTTCATAATTAAATAAATAAGTTTGCGCAAAAGTCTGTAGAAAGGGCGTAGGCCTAGTGACTTATAACTCTCACTCATTCCTCTATGCGAGTCAAGTCAGAGACAGAGGGGACCTACAGTTTATAAGACGAAAGGCTAATTTAAAAAACACATTTTATGACAACAATTACTTTTGGAGGATTAGTCAATTATTCCTCACAAGACGCAGTGCCCTTGAAAAACTTTAGGTGACACAGGCAAACATTGAACTGAAGACCTACATATGTCATGACAGTCCCATTCACTAACCATCACGGCACGGGTAATATTTGTTATTAAGTGTTGGCTAAATATTTACCTTTGAAAAATGGAACCCAGCAAATTAAAATTAGATTTGAATTAATTTAAATCAATTAAATAATTCCTACTGAAAAGAAAACAAAATAAACCGTTGAATGTTTTTTAACGAATTCAATTTAGGGTAGGTTACTATCATTTATAAATATAAAGAAAACCTTTGCTTGAGTTATAAAATTTAAATTATTGGGAATGTTTTTTGTTTTTTAATTTGTTTTGTTTTAAATAAAAATTGAATCAATAAATGTTTGATAATATTTCTGGATATTCAGAATGAGACTATATCGCCAAAATATATTTCCTTTAACATTTTATTAAGTTAGTCCATTTTCTTTGCTTCCGATGTATTTTTTAGGGATTTCCGTTTGTAAGTATACATTTATCGAAATACTTAATGAAAGTATACGGTTCCTAGTCTGAAATAGAATAACATCATTTTCATTAATAACCAAAATTATATCCAAATTAAAGCGGCAAAACATTAAAATAGTCCAGAAAACCAACAATTTTTATAATTCTACATTAAAAACAAAAAAAAAATCTTTACAAAAATTAAATCCATGTATATTTCCTATTTTTTCCTGAAAAACGATTATATTATAAAAGAAAGCAAATAAATTTATCATGTCGGTTTAATTTTGCCTTATTATGGGTCTTGAAATATAGAAAACACTGTTGATCTTAAATTTTACCAGTTTTTTCTTCAAAATTTAAAGGAATTTCAAAAGATGTTAAGTCTTAATACTTAAGTTTTTCCAAATGGGCATCTTTTGAAAATTTTAGAAATCGCAAGTTAATTCTAACATTTAAAAAAATCCTACATATACATATATTAAGATTCAGAGTATTAAAAACTAAGAATTCCCAAATTGTGGAATAACTCAAACGACGAATAGATATGTTTACAGCGACAGTGTACCCGATTTAACTCATTTTAAATTTTCACCGTAATTTTAATTTATTTTCTATAAAATTCTTTTTAATATTCATTATTAAGTCAATTTTATTAGTTTCTTTTATTATTGCAATATTCAAAAACCGCATCATATACTCCGCCTACTGTAAATTTGTAGTTACTTAAATCTCAAAACATTAACTTCTCACATGGGATACTACAAAATTGTCCTGATAGTAGTGTTGTTAAATAAACGTGTTCTAAAATGTTTAAGGTTTTGCATTAACTGCCATTCTAAATAAAACAATTCAAAATGGCGTCTTAAGAATGGGATTTCTTGAAGGTATTGTATTGGTTATAAGCATGCGCCAAGTTAGTCACTATAGATTTAAACAAAACTATCGAATATCAGCCATTTTGTTTTTTCGATTTTCTAAGCATAACCTTAGCTACACGCAAAATTTTTAAAATTTGTTTGAGTTTTAAATGAAATTTCTTATTAAGATGTCATTTTCGAAAAAGTTATACAAACTTTCACGGTTATACTAACATTGACTATCGTTATAAGAGTATGTCACTATATCCGAAAGCAAAACATATGAAGCCATTTCCACCAAAACTTCGTAAAAGCAAAAAAAAAAAATAGTTTCAGAGACCACAAACAAAATTTTGAAGTTTGGTTCTAAAAACTTAAAGTCAGAATTGATTGTTATTAAAAACACTAATGCGAAATAACAAAACGTTTTTAAGTGGTATGGAAAAAATCTAATTTTATTATCATCTTTCTTTAGAAAATGTCAGTTACGTACATTGCACTTAACCTTTTTATTAAAGCAAAAATACCATTTAAAACAAAAACAAAACATTCAACCTTGATAATGAACTGACGTCTTAGCATTATGTAAGTTTGGAAGCTGCTTAAATTAAGAAATATTTTTTTGAGGTATAAATCAAATTTTACAATTTCAAAATAAAATGTTTAAACAAAAGAAAAGCTCCGCTAATTTAAAATTCCACAAAAAAAAATAAACATTTAGTAAGGCGCCGCTATTACAATAAAACCAAACACTTAAACAAAAGGTCTTTTATGTGAAGACTAACATTTAGAGTAAATTGGATTCACGAAGCGTAAAGCTTAACATGAAAGCTGATTAATTGCTTCACTCTTCGCAACATTACAATTAAATTTTGAATTCCATAGGTGTTGTTTATAGAATCAAATTAGGCAGTTTGAGTGATAACATAAATTAAATTAGTTTTTTTTCCCATAGAGCATTTAAAAAACAAATTGTTCGAGTTAAATAAAATGATTATTTGTTCTTTGTAAATCATTTTCTTAGTTATTATTTGTGTAATTAAAGTTGATTTAAATTTTTGAATCATTAACATGTTTCTGAGTCACTGTTTTTGACTGATTTTTTTGGCTTTTATTCGCTCCATTGCCTATTTTTCATACTTTGAATTTACTAGTTTTACTTCACTCTAGTTTTGTTATTCGAATTTTCCTTTATACAAGCGAGTAACATAAGTTTTCTTAAATTTTCCAATTTATTTTAATAATAATTATTAGGTAGACTTGGTGTGTGCTGTTCAATCTCAAAATTCAATTATTTGAATACCAGATTTTGTTTTATCACACCTCCGGACCAAAGAGCGCACCAAACAGTGACTTTTTGTGAATGTAATGGCCTCTCTTCAATAACTTCAGAATTCTCAGAACCCCAAATACGACAATTTTGTTTATTAACATACCCACCGAGTATGAAATGTGCTTTGCCGGTGAAGAAAATTTTCTTCAAAAAATCGCCGTTCACCGCCTGTTGTTGAAGCACCCATTAGACGTATCTACTATTTCTTCACAATTTTTGCCAATTGCTTGCGTAGTTGGACAATAATGTAATAATCTCCGCTTAAAGCACGATATGTAGCTGTGATGGCAGAATCATAGTAGGATTTAATGCGTATGCGTTGTGTGATAGTTAAGCGATCCATTTTTGTAAATGTTAGTAAATTGGTTTAAAAACTTAGTTTGACAGATGTCGAATTCCAGCCTTATACTTTTGAAACCGCAAAATGGATAACCCGTTATATCTTAGAACGCAGATTGCATTTTCCCAAAGTAAGGGGATTTTTACTAAGGACAATACTTATTCTTCCGTCGATTGACAGTTATTTTTTTAAAATATTTGTTACCTACTAAACTTATCTTTTATTTAAATTGTCATTTTCTAAAAAAAATAGTAAACATTTTGTTTTGCATGTCATCAAACTTAACTCGGGAATAATTCGCAAAATTATTTAGAAAAGCGTGAAAAAGTCTCTCACTTTTAAGCGCATTTTTAATGACCAATAAATCAAATACAAAATGATGAATTATCAATTTAAATTTTCTCATAAATTTCAATTATCCATTTAAGGTATTACTGATTAAAAAAAGGAAACAAAAATATGAAAATTGAATTGGGGATAAAGATAATAATTTAACCTCTCCGCTCTACGAAATCCCATTTAATGGAAATTCAATTTAAATTTTGAATTTAATTCAATTTTATTTCTTATGATTCTCTTCTTTTTCCTTGTTGTGCTTGATAACTACTAGTTTATTTCTTCAGTTTTCTTCAGGAACTGGTTGAAACTTGACTTTTCGTAAGGTAAATGGTGAAGTTGTTTTGAGTTTTGATATGAAAAAAAGGAATATTAAAAGAATAAGAGAAACCTCAATGAATGTATTTTTACATATAAGAAAATGGGGAAAAATGATTTTAAATTATTGACTGCATAACAAATACTAATATTTTGAAGGTTTAAGTCATTTGCATATAATTAATTATGAAGGTAGCTAGGTTTAAGTTTACTATTTAAACTTATGTTTAAAAAATATTTTCATCAGACATGAACTTTGTTTATTAAGACATAAGAACAAATTATAATCTATATTTTGAAAAATAAGAATGGTAGGCATAGTTAATAAATGTATCAAAATCAAATAATAACAACATCAAGTAAAATAAAATTGTGTGAAGTAAATAAATTTTCTGATTGTTCAACCTAAAAATCAAACATAAACATAAAAATCCACATAAATGTATGTGAAAAACTGGAATACTCATTAATACAGAGCCAAATAAATTGGTAGAACTGTTGAAGCGTTACATATATTATTTCATGAACTCTAAATTTAACTCCCGTTCTACTTTTAATCCAGTTTAATAGTTCATAAATTAAAAATTTGATATAAACACCTTCATATTTTAAACAAAATACTTTTCAAAGATTGACTACTGAAAAACCAAGACCTAGGACAATCTAAAATAGCGTTTAAAATTTTCGGTTTTATTAATATATTTTTTTTTATTTTTATTGTAGTTGTTTTATTTATTTTTTAATTGCTTTTAAATTAGAGTTTGCAAACACCAAAGAATACAACCAACCAAACCGAACCAAACCAAAACCAAAGAAAAAAATCTCCATTTTTATTACCCGGCCAAAGTGTCATAAAATTGTTTTATAACCGCAGTTCAAGGTCAGTGTGCCTCGAATAAATTTTATGATGGGAATGCTTAATTTTTATTTTGTCTGACACAAGACTTAGGTAGATATGTAGAGTTAAAAATTTCTGTTGACAAACGTCATCATCTTGTCTATATACATACATAAGTCAATCATCATTCAAAGTAAAGAACAACAAAATAGAACAACTAAAGTGCGTATATCTAGTTAATAAATATTTTCATTGCGAATTTTTGTATCTGGTAATAGGTATAAAAAGTTGTTCCAATTAGTTCTTCGTTTTTTTCCTTTTTTATGGGAAAAATATTCTCAAAACCACTCAGACGTCAGACTGGTTAAAAGCATCACATGTTTAACAAAATAATTGTATCTAGTTGTTTTATGGCTTTTCTATACCATCTACCCACTCCTACTCCTGTGCCTGTCATAATTGAACAGTTTTTCATTTCTGTTTTCAAGATGGAGGCGATGATAGAAGCATCTTCTCAAGCAATTTTGTATGTGGATACTTATTCCAATTATCATAAACTCGTTGCTGCTGATGTTGATACCCGCTTTCGGATTTTTTTCTTTCAGCATCATGCGTCAAAATGCAGCAACTAGGCATAAGACGAAATAAATTGGTATACTCTACCGGACAAATCGTGAACTAAACGCAATTCCGACTAGGAAAAACCAATCATTATAAGAAATTCTTATCAGAACGACATTAGCCCACAAAGAGGCCCACCGTCAAATCCCAATGAGAATGTTGTAAAATGTTATTAATTGCTACTTTAAATTTCCATCAGATGGCGCTGTGTCTGCAGGGCAATTCATGAGAAAGAGATGCAAAAAAAGTCGGATGCTGGCTGAGGCTGGCGCAGCATCACAATATTGTGAGATAAAAATTTAAACCAGCAGTGGGGGTTGGATTTTTCTATCTCTCTTCTTCGTCGTCGTTTTCGTACCATCTTGCGCTCGCACTTTGGAATTTAAAGCAGTTGAAGTATGCAAATGTAGTGGTGGACATTTTCAATTGGGCGTGGTGACGGAAGGAAGCCATCATGCCTTTTGAACACAACCAACACTTAGGCACAAATTCTATCCAATACTACCAAAGTTTTAGAATTTGTCGTTGTGTTGGAGAGGGCACTAACACTTTCATAGAATCGTCGGCACAAGGGTTCCCCCTTTGTTCGCTGATGGCGTTCCTTGGTAGTTTTGTTGATGTCGTATCTATGCCCATAACGATTTTTGTAACCAAACAGTCACACAGCTTGGGATGAGTAGGTATCTAGAGTGAGTTGCCATTTCGTCAGCTTTCGTTAGTTTCCACATTATTTGTTTTTTTCATTTTTCTTGTACTTATTTTGTTTTCCTGGGACTTTTGCAGAAGTTTTGTTTATTCAACCGAGGAAAAGAAAAAGAAAATAAATAACAAAAGCTGGAAAAAGTTCTAGAATCGATTTTCCATTGTGTTTTAGCTTTCTATATCTATGTATATCTACCTTTCTTTACCTATCTGCCAACCTTAGGACGAAGACGAGATTCTGAAGATATCTGTTTTGATATAGCGAAAGTTGGAAATACTTCGTTGATGATAAATTATAGCTTGCCGAGACCTGGCAGACTATGGAAGGCCATCAGCAGCCGTGATTTGATTGATGTTGTTTCCTTTTTCGATATTGAAACGAACACCATATGCAGATTATTTGCAGCCAGCAGCTATAGAAAACTTTTTTGTCATGCAATCAATTTTCTTTTCGTTCTTTTTGTTCGTGTTGGTTGTTGTTTTGTTTGGTTTTTGGTTATGTATTTCGTATCTATGAGAATAGTTTTGTTGAAAAAAGTATCTCGTGTATAATAAATTATCCTGCATATATTCTATTTCAAAGCATATTTTGTTTTGCTATTTGACTTTGGCTTGATTATAGAAATGTGATTGAATTTTGTTTGTTACTAGTTTATTATTTATTGATTTTCTTTTGTGTTTTTCTGATTAAGTTTTTTTTGCTTTTGATCTTTTTTTCCGAAAGTTTGAAGATATTTTATTCCCGAAACAATTTTTTTTTCTAGCAAAAACTAATTAATGAATTTCGTTTCGTTCTTTTTGCTTACATTCAAACATATCTACCTAATTATGGATTTGAATTTTGCCGCCGGCTGATTAAAATTTGTTCTTGATAGAATAGAAAAAAAAACTATTCATATAATAGATTATGATAGATGTAAGATAAAAGTTTCAACGTATTGATTTAATTAATTTAAGATTTATATTTGTTCTTCTACCTATATAAATTTCTATTAACCGTTTGCGTGTTAGGAACAAATTTAATTCCTTTAAAATGTATATCTCATGAGTGTTTGCTAACTTTTTCCTTCGAAAAATTGATGGTATGTTTATGTTTATGTCTTTTCAAGGATACAAATATTTCTTTTTGAAACCATAGGTTATTAGACATATTATTTTCATCTATCCAACATCTTGAGAGCTGGAAAAACATATTTAAGCAAATATTGATAAAGTATTATATTTGTATGGCCTTGAACGCATATATTTTGTCCTTTAGTAATATGTAATTATATTGTAAACAATCCTTTCCAAATGACTTTAGATAAACAATAAAAAAAAAATATTATACAATTTGTTAAACAACATGTTAATTTTAATTTTTTTTAAGGTTTTCATTGTTTTGCTTGGTATTTAATGATACAAATATAGAGGAAACAAAATTATGAATCAAAGTGCTCAGTTTATTAAAGAAGAGATAAGTATTACAAGAAGTATCAGTCAATAGGTAACAGTGAAAAAAATGTAAGTGGTCCATTTTTGGACTCAATACAGAAACAAAAGATATTTTGGCTTTGTCTAAATCTAATAAAGAAGTAATAATTTCATGCTGTCTGTGTTGAACTTTTTTAAATCTAATGTAGACAAATTGTGCTCATCATATTTGACTATTTTAAGTGACGGGAATGAAATCAAAGTGTCATAATTTGCATCTTCACTATGTTGTCATCCGAAACTGACGTTTACTCGGAATGTTTTTTAGAAAATAAAACGAAGACTTTTAAAGGAAAACAAAAAGTTAACGCCTTTATAAAATAGCGCAAACAGATTTACCAATTTTGGATTTTTTGTGTTAAAATATTTCAGCCCTTAAGAGTTCTTCTTACTTATAACTTCCGCATCGCGCTTTCTTACTTTCATAGGATTTATTCGTACATTTAAGAATTATTCTTTGTACCTTCAGATTCCTGCTTTCTTGAAAATAAGGCACGCTTTTGTTAACATCATTTTGGTCCAACCTGAACAAATTAAAATAAAAATCTTTTGCAAAAAATAAACCTATTTTTAAAAAATTGAATATTACTTCCAGCTCTGTTGTATGAGCTTTCACAAGAATTTTAAATGTCCCTTTCAGGAAATTCAAACAATGATACAAACATAATTTTACCTACTTTGGGTAAAATTTAAAACAAATATAAAAAAAAACACAAGTGAGAAAAGGAAGCATATACGTAAAGGCCGTCGGACGGTATGAAGAAAGCCGTACTTTTTCGTATAACTCTCCATCATTCTAGTTCAAATTGGTAACTTTTTGTCCAGTTTTTTACCTTTTTTCGTCTCCTAGGGTCAATATTTGGCCCTCTACTATTCTGTATATATCTCAATGAGCTTCCAAGTTTTATGAAAAACTGTTCTTGTCATCTGTATGCCGACGACTTTCAACTTTACTATAGTTGTCCTCTTGGACCCATGAAGCCTCTAATATCAATGAAGACCTTGACAAAATTTCAAACTAGTTTAACTTAAATTTTCTTTTTTTGAACCTTTAAAAAATCAAAATGCGTATTGATTTCTAAAAAGATTCTGGATCTTTCTTACTTTCTCTCGATGTTGTTAAGTAATGCCCCCATTGAATTCGGAGAAACTGCTAAAAATCTCGGCGTTAACTTTAACCGCTCTCTAACATGGGACAACCATATCAATGGAATTAGAGGCAAATTTTAAAGTGCCCTACGTACTTTATGGGTAACCCAAGTTTTTGTTAATACCAAACCTAATATATGGTTGTTAATTATATTGCAACTGTAGCTATGATAGTAAACGTAAACTTAATGTTGATTTTAATTATATTGTTCGCTAAGTTTTCGGCCCACGGTATGACAATGTATCAAATTTTACTAGCCTGCTGCTAGATTTGTCCTTTGATAATTACCATAAATATGGTAATTTGTACCAATCTTTCTAATGTACTGCTAACACAGCAACCACAATATAGTTTGGACAAAATTTATTTCCCTAGATCTAGAAGATCTCGTCAATTGATTCATCTTCGCTTTACCAGTTTAACATCCTAACGTCAACTTTTATAAACTCGGCCCGACTGTAGAACTCTCTCCCACGCGCTGTTAATTAGTCTTTTTCTCATAAATATTTCGCTTGCTCTACCAATCTGTTATTTTAGCTTGTAACTTATTTATAAGATATTGTATCTTACAGTTATTAACCATTAACGAATAAATGAATGAAATGATTGATTTTAATGCTGATGTAAGAGTTTTCATATATGTAAGTTTGTTTAAAATCACTTGAAAGCCAGTTTTGACTATACATGTACTATATTCACCCCAATTTCTCTTATATAACTGTTTAAAATTATATTGAAAAAATCTGTTAAATAAAATAAAAACTTAAATTTAATCAACTCAAGTAAACATATAATATTTAAATGAAATTAAAATACAACAAACTTGTACCCATATAAATACATCAAATAATAAAGATGTCGAATCCTGTTTCTTTTTTTCGTAAAATATAAGCATACGCTACGTAATTGGATTCCTTTTATAATAGCTATCGAAAGATATTGAATGAATGTATTCTAACTATTTTTTGTTTTGCTGAAAGGAAAAACTAAAACATAACAAACCTTTAAGATATCTTTTCAGAAATATACATAGAGTAAACGTAATACCGTTCTAAAAGAACGATCTCTGTATATAAGATACAAAACGTTACAAACGCATGTAACCCCAAATTGATCCAAGAAAAAGCAAAAAAAAAATAAAAAGGTTTTTCGTTTTCTACCCTTCATCACGTTTATTGTATTAGGTATGCCCTAGCACCCATCAGCCTATATAATACCTCTATCACCCTTAAATGTGATTTCTGACATTTCCTTTTCAATGAGTCGTGAATTATACAAAATCCTGTGCACACCGATATGCGGTATCTTCTATACTTGCGTACTTATACCTATACCTACTCGTACCATACCAACGAAGAAGCATAAGGATTGTTACAACAACAACAAAATCCATTGTTCAAATATATCTGCCATCATTATAGGTACTATAGGGGCGGCTTCAGTGGTGGTGGCTGTAAGGACGACAAATATCCTAGTACGTGCATACATATTGTTTTTGTATTTTTGTAGTCTTTGGTGTTTTTTTTTGTTGTCCCAACTATCATGATGATGATGAGCGTCTTAAAAAGAATGTAGTTGTGAAATCCCTATGATAATAAGAGTAACCAATTTTTCTAAGCAAACATGCCTCTTTTCTTTTTTGTTGGTAATACTACCCTCTGTCTTCTTCTAAAGACTTCTCTAGGTATACACAAAAAATGATAAGTTATGCTTAAATTAGGATTATAGAAGTATATCAGCAACACACATTATACCTCTCAGCTGTCTTGATGATGTAAGATAATATGTCTACTAATAAATGTTGTTAAGGTACAAAACTTTGCTGAAGGTAACTCATTAACATGAAATAGATACGAGGAGACCCAAGTTTGACTTGGAATATTAGAAAGGTTGCTCCAAATCAAGAGAAATATTCGAATTAGTTCAAGTTAACCTGTTTATATTTTTGTTGTTTAACAAAGCATAGCTACATATAAATTATGCGAAAAAGAAATGAGTAAAAAAGGTTGAAGAAAAAGAAAACCAAACTTAAATTGGTACTTAAGATGGCCCCACCTCACCGTCCCGTCATGGTATATGGACAAAACAAGGCCGAAATACAAGCTGGGTGGTATTCGTTGATTAAATTCTTTTAATAAATTAATCTTAATAAGTTTTGTAGTTTATTTATTTCTCAAAGACTTAAAAGTTTTAACATAAAACAAATGTTGAATTCGGTCATTTCTTTAAAGTGTATTTATAGGAACTCTATGGGTTGGGTAGGTACTTTATCAACCCAAACCAAAATCAAATATGTATTAACTATTTTTAACATTATGATATTACTTAATAAATTGAATTCATAGAGAAATAGTTAACAAATATACAGCTCCATGCTTGTGAGAAATTCTTTAATAGAAACCCTTAAGGTTTTTTTTGAACAACATAAAAGCTTCCAATAAGAACGGTACAAAATGTGATAAAAAAACTTTATAGGATTTCAACAAAGCATTGTTTATTTGTACTTAGATATTTTTCCTCACCAAAATAATGCTTTAGTTCGGTGCCGTGAAATAAAGCCAAGTAAAATAATACCAAATTTCAAGAATTGGCCTTATTTCACTTTTGTAAAGTGTAATAAAGCCAATTTCCAACATTTAGTCGTATTACACTTAAACAAAGTGAAATAAAGCCAAATTGGTATTATTTCACTTTCAACATTATGGTTAGCCATAAATTCAAAGAAACTTTACATACACTTAACCTAGCACGTACTTTAAATCGTATATTGTGTTCAAGCAGGGGGGTTGTTCTCCCCTTGCATACCTCAAAATAAAAATAAGGTGGTCTTATTTCTCAAAATATTATGGTCTTATTTCAATTTGTCAAAGTGAAATATGACAAACTGTTGAAAATTGGCCTTACTACACTTTTGTTGAGTACAATAAGGCCAATTTTTATTGGCCTTATTGTTGGTCTAATTTCACTTGGCACTTGGTTCACGCGACGTCAACGAAAATGTATTTTTCTTTTTTATAATAAGCGCACACTCAAGGGGATATTACTACCCTTATTATGTAAAGACACAGAGTAAGTTATGAAAGGAAACTTTTGATACGCGTATTACCTCGCGTCATCCAAGATAGTGCAATTTAACATCACATGGACTACTTTTGGTAGGTTTGAAGTCGCTTGTCAACATAACATACACTTCAAAAAGGCATAAGAATTGTTAAAATTCATTACATCATTGAAGTCATGATTCTTGGGCTTGATCTTATAAGTTAATGAGGTTGTTGCAACTGTCACGATGCACTTCTTATAAATAAATTAGGTGGCGCAACAGTTCGTAGAGAACCAGGGCCTAGTGACTTACAACTCTCAACCATTCCTGTGTGCGAGTAATGTTGTCAGGGATGGAGGGGACCTACAATTTATATGCCGAATCCGAACGGCTAATTTGAGAAAGCACTTTTTCATGACAAGAATTACTCTTGGAGAATTTGTCAATTCCTCGCAAGAGGCAGTACCCGTGAAAACTCTTTTTTTTTTAATTAAGGTGGCACAGGCAGGGATTGAACCCAAGACCTCTCGCATGACAGTCCAACGCACTAACCATCATGCCACGATGCACTTCTTGGTGTGATTTAAATGCACTAGCTGTGAATGGCAGGAATTGAAAGTGCAACACAAGCAACGAAACAATCATAATTTTAAAGGAAAGTAACCTTACTCTCGAAAAGGTGATCTCACTTGGCCACCTAGTTCTTTTAATTTACCACCTTTAGGCATTTTCTTTAGGACCACATAAAAGTTAAAGTATATTCCAATAGTTCACAATTGATTGAAGACTTAAAAGATAGTATTCAGGAAGCTATCAAAGACATACATAATATAGCCACAATATCAAAACCTTTCATGAAAAGGATATTGTATTGCAACTGCAGCTTTGGTGGCCATTTGGCTGATGACCGTTTGTATTGTTAATGGCATTTCTTTTTCTTTTTAATGACAACATAAATTGATGCATTTCTCTTACTATATACTCGTCTTTTATGGTATGAAAATGAAACCGCGTATTCGAAAAAACTTACATCATAGATACTACCTTGTAGTTCTTGTTTGTAAGCATGAAACAAAAATATCCACAATTTAAATATGAAATTTATTAAAATTTTACTTTGAAAAATGAAAATATTAACAAAAATAATAATTTCCTTGCTCACACTATATGAATTTTCTAGAAACTGATGAAAACTGATGATGGTTTACAAAACCATTCGCCAGAAGGTATTCCATTTCAACATCACAAACTCCTTCCATCGTCGTCCCATTCTATTCCAGACTGCTGCTGGATGAAAAATAAAATCATGCACCATTCTATTATTTCTTTTTCTTTTTTGGTTCATCTATAAAATGAAAAAATAATAACAAGGGCTTCCTTTCCAGACATCACTACTTTGGGTGTACTGTTGAGTTGAAATTGCCTTCCTTGTTTTGGTTTTGGTATGTTTTGGGTTGTAGGCCACAAGGGAAATTACATTTTCCGTATACACTGAAAAACAAAATAAATGCATTTGTTTGAGAATCATTAACAATTTTTCTTATAACAAAAAAAAGCAACAAAATTGCACAATTTAAAAAAAAAATTAAGATAGTTATGTATTTAACTTAATTGAAGAAAAGATGAAGAGTGTAAGTGTTTAAAACGTTTATATTTTGACAATGATGATTCATGAATGTTAAACAAATTTTAAACAAATAAAAATATTCGATATAGCAAAAAACTAATAATAACACAAAAAAAAGATGTAATAAAACAAACAAATATTGACAGGTTATTTAGTTAGATTATTTAAATAGTGTCCCTTTGTTTTAATACAATTTGGGCTTTTGTTTGATTAACACATAGCCAAAAGTGTCAATGGCTTTGAAAAAAGTTTTAAAACGTGTGTGGAGAATTAAAGATATTACAGCCTTAATGTGGAAACAACAAAGAGAGAGTTTCACCCATTTTCCAAAAAAAGCTCATATTTCTTGTTATGCAGGTTATTGGAATTTGATCTTTATATTTTTACATATTCAAAGAGCTATTACTTTGCATAAATGGAAAGATAGGATTCTGTTTGTATCCAAATAAATGTATGGACCAATTTTGAAAAATTATAAAATCTTTTTTTGCATGAAAACACAAATCAAGAATTATTCCAAATTTTTAAATGTTAAAGTGATGACGAGAAAATATAGTTTTTTGACTTGAAATGATTTCAAAAACCCATGGTTTTCTTCTTCCATGACGATGTCTGTGGACTGTGGTACACCTAATTTACAATATTACCCCATTTTACATGAAATTCTTTTGGGTGTAACAAAGGTAGTGTATAACTAGGGTAGCCAAGAATGATTTTCCAGCATAAATAACGTAATACACGACTGAAGCACAATGGAACTACTCGAACTCATCTTCTAAAGTAAACTGTTTTTACCTTTTCAAACTTCTTTTTTTTTTTCATTTTGTATTAAAAAAATGTTTACAACACACATATATTTTATATAACATAAGTGTAAAAATTTCGAAATAAATTATATTTTTTCAGATTGTGTTCCCCGAAAATTCCTTTTAAACTTTTTAAATTCCTGCAGGAAGTTATTGTAATCGGTCCGATTTGTCGAATTTAAAATTTTGACATTTCTGTACGTTCGGGAAGCTATTTTCGTCATCTAATTCTCAAGAGCCAGTGGGGATATCGATTTCAAATAAATTTTCTACAGATAATAATGCAAAAAGATGCGGGAAGGCCTCTCAAAACAATTGAGTGGGCGGTTTTTTAGTACTAATTTTAAAATGATTTTTGTGATAAATTTTCGAAGAAAAATACAATCTGCATTTGTTTACAACAGAAATAACAACATTCTATAGAAATGCTACTAAAATTCGTAAAAATTGGCTTTTGACTAAAAAACTCGTTAAAAAAATAAATATTTTTAGTAATTTTAAGTTAAGTTTTTAAAATAATTCAAGTTAAGTTTTTAGAATAATTTAAAAACCTTTAAACCTTTTAAGCAATACTAATCTACAGACGGGATGGGAAGTTATCAGTGTGGGTCGCATCGCAACCTCTTTTATCATTTAGTTTTTTGTAATTAAAAAATATATATGTAGTATATTAGTATAGCTTTCTTTTAGCAACAAATTCCATAAATCAATAAGAAAATGCAAAAAGTTAATTATTAATTTTATTAATTATTATTAATAATTAAAATTAAATAATAAAATTACGTATATAAACCAGAAAATTGTTTAATATTCGATTTTTGATTGCAGTCCTTTTTTAAAATTGTTTAACATTACCTATTGCTAGTTCTTAGTGATAGTCGCATCTCAGCATATTTCAGCCATATCTTGACGAATGTTGGCTTCTAAGTACTCAAGAGTTAAAGGTTTATCTGCATAAACACGGTCTTTCACGTAGCCCCACAAAAAAAGCCCAGCGGTGTCAACTAGCACGATCTTGTTTGGCCAGTTAATACCGCCACGACGAGAAATTACGCGGCCAGGAAATGTCTCTTGCAATGAAGCCATTTTCGCTCGAGTTGTGTGGAATGTGGCACCGTCTTGTTGAAACCACATACTCTTCATGTCGTATTCTTTAACATCAGGCCAAAAAAGTCGGATATCGTATGACCATAACGCTCCGAATTGACAGTGACAGTCATTCCATCGTTTTCGAAGAAGTGAGGTCCAATCACACCTCCGGACCAAAGAGCGCACCAAAACAGTGACTCTTCAATTACTTGAGAATTCTCAAAATCACAAATACGACAACTTTGTTTATTAATATACTCACCGAGTGAGAAATGTTCTTCGTCGCTGAAGAAAATTTTGTTCGACGTATCTACGACGCGACGTTGTGAATGGTCAGCTGGCTTCAGTTGTTGTGTAAGCTGGACTTTATATGGATATAGGTGTAGATCCAATTGCAAAATATTCCATTATGTGCCGTAAGACAATCTTAATTTCTGAGAACGACGAGAAATCGAAACATTCGGGTCTTCGACAACACTTTCACTTAGAGCAGCGTTGTTTTCAGTGGTACGAGCTAAACAATGATGCATAGGCCTTACAATATCTGTAACCAAATCCAGTCTCTTCAAATTTCTTCATAATTTGGCCAATTGCTTGCGTAGTTGGACGATTGTGTAAACCATAATCTCCTTTTTAAGCACGATATATGGTTGTGGCATAATCACCAATTTTGTAGCAGATTTTAACAATTTGTATACGTTGTGCGATACTTAAGCGTAAAAGCAGACTTTCAACTCACAAAAGAAAATGGTTTAACAACTTAGTTTGACAGATGTCGAATTCCAACTCTATACTTTTGAAACCTCAAAATGAATAACCCGTTATGTTATGTTTAAGTTATTAAAATTTCTTCGAATTCATAATAATTTTTTAATTCAGAATTTCAAAACACAGGAAATGAAAAAAGTTTATTATTTATGTTTTTCCCAAAAAAAATTCAAAATACAGAATATTCCGTGTAAACAGAACTTTATTATTTTTTAATTATTTACAAAAATAAATAAAATTATTTAAAAACCTCTTTTCCGAACAAAAATCGATACAAAAAATGTTCAGACTTTTCTTACAACATATTCTTTGTTGTTTGTGAACAGTTTTTAATTTAATTTAATTTCATTATCAAGGGTTTTGAAAATTGCCTTTGAGTGCCTAGTGATATTTTCTGAAATTTGTTTACACTTTTAACATTTTGTAACGAACTTGATTTTTCTCTTATTATAATTTATACTTCCAAATAATTAAATATGTAAGTTAATCAAGTTTAATTTTGAAAACTGAAAAACGTCATAAATTCATCCAAATCTTAATATAAGTAGGTATATAAGAACAAATAAAATATCAAACTCTTATCAGAATTTATCAAGTGCTTATAATATTTGTGAAAATACAATTCAAACAAAATTCCATTCACACAATGCAGACGCATAACTCTTTCAATCCTTGATGAAGAACAAAGAACTTCTAAATAAGTTTTCCAAAAATTATGTCTGCATCTTTTTTTTATACTTTTTACTACCTACATCTTCGTATATCGTATATAATATCCTAAAGTTTGTCTCCTTCATTTTGTTATATTTTTCTTACCAAAAAACAAGAAAAAAAATATTAATTTTCTTTTCAATGTCATTCCTGAGCAGAAATTTTCATCACTTTATTGTTTAATGAAAAACATGAAGTTTTCGATGCTTCAAACAAAAGAAGAAAAACAAAAAATATAGAAATGGATTCATCTTGTGATGTACTTTCTTGATGTTTGTATACATATCTAACAGCGATTATTTGCACTGCGTACATTTTTTGAAAAAGAAAAGAAAGGAAGAACGAAAAAAGTTATATTAAGAATTTGATTGAGATACTAGGTATAGGAAGAAGAGACACACTGTCTGTATACGATGATAGTGGGTGGTTGGGGGTGTTTGATGATCCGACATAATGATGTAGTGTATAGGTATAACGCTATAGTTGGGCAAGGGTAAACGTACCCCTATACAAATTTATATTCGCTTAGTTTTTGTTATTTTTCTTCTGCGTCTGAGAAGACTAGATAATAAACACAAAAAAGAAAATCATGGAAAAAAGGAAACTCCACAAAGGAAAAATCTAAGTTATTGCGTTTTCTTGCTCCATCCCCTTTTCAGTATTTATTTTGACCAGGGAAAAGCTGAAAATACAGAAAGAAAAAGATCCTCCAACATCAACAACAACAACAATAAAACAAGAAGAGTTGGATATTTATTTTGTTAAATTGCACTCGAGTTTGCTTCAGTTCAGACTTCAGTATGGGTAAGCAAGGATGTTGATGCTGCCTCTCGCTGTTCCAAATCAAATAATAAACATATGATGCGTAGACAGACTCCCATATTATACAACCCCCCTCCCTATAGTAGATATACATATGCTCCCCCATCTCCATCTCTATAGCCTGTTGGTCTTGGGTAAAATTAAATCTCACAAACAACGTGCTCGCAGGAAAAGTCTGGTATATTTGTAGAGGATCTCAATTTATTTTGATGAAAAATTCGTCCTCAGAACAAGGAATACCACAAAGACTTTCCTATTGTGTTCTAATCCAATTTATTTAATTCTGCTTCGCTCCTTCTTCGGTTGCTTTTGGTGTTAGCTAAAGGAAGAAATTATTTGCCACTGCTGTTGCGTTGCGCCACATCGACAAACATCAGTCGCATTTGCAATATACGAGTTGATCATAATACGTACACGTCTATATATATGTATATATATACCCTACCTAGAACTATGGAACGATAATGAATTCTCCTTTGGTTCCGCTGTTGATTGTCCTTTATTCAGATGATAACAGTAAGTTGAATGAATGGAACAGAACTGAAAACAATGGCAGCAAAAAGGGTAATATAGAAAACGGGATGAGAAGTTTTGACGTGGAAATTATATTGACGCAAACGAAAACGTACTCTATACACTATACATATATAAATACGTAAAAGCCATGGCAAAAATAAAAATCAACGCTCAATTTAGTTTTGCTATGCTTAGATGATGAACTTTTGAAAAAGTGTTTTGATAGTTTGAAATGCCACCCACTGCTGGTGTATCTATAAAATTCTGTCGCATTATATCATGATGGTGAATTGGTGATGAAGAGCTGCTCCTTCTTTTTCATATCTTAATTGGTAACATTCGCAGTTGGAAAAGTATGATGGCAGCAGAGGAGTTGGGAATATTTGAACAGAAAACGGATATACTTGAAGTATGAGAATTCTTTTAGTTTTCGTTTTTCTGTTTTTTTGTTTGTGCTATAAAGAGCAAAGACAGAAGAGTTAGAGTCAGAGGCGTGAGGTTAAATAAAGAAAATGTTTTAAAGCAGTTTTAGGGAGAACTGAAATAAAAACTAATTACAAGCTAAGGAAACGATTTTGAAGAAATTCTAATTAAAATTTATATTTTTAGATTTTCTCAAAAGATAAAAGATTATTTTTAATCGTTTAACCCTTTCTAAAATTATTTAAAAAGGGCTCAAAGAGGAAATACCAAACTTGTAGCATTATTAAAAAATGCAATGTTCTTAACTTAGCAGTTAGTTTGACATGAAAGGCTTCCAATTCAATTTTTTTAAACACTAATAAATGCATAATTTTGACTCCAATTCAAATGAATACAAAAGTATTTGCGTTTGAAGAAAATTACACAATAAACTAAATTTTCAATTTTAAACCAAGTTGTTTCTCTAAAATAAAGCCCTGATTCCGTGCAAAGAGTTGCATCACCAACTATCCAGAAGAACAGTGGCTTTAGGCATATCTGGGAAAAACTAACATATCAAGCACTTCCCGTCAAATTATTCTAATTACCAACCAATTTTATCAAGCGGCAAACAAAAGTTAATTGCTGGTCTAGAAAACCACTTGCTTGAGTCTATGTTCAGTGTTGGATATAAAATTTTTGAAAAATTGGTGCGAAACAATTTTAATAATTTCTTTTATTTTTTTCTTTCGCAAACACTCGCATGTCTAAACTTTTGATTATAAAAACAAACTTCTTTAATTTAAGGAGGGATAAGAATATTCTTAAAGATACATTAAAGACGAGTGTGACTGTAATTAAATTTGTATTTGAATTTAATGGTATTATAATTTTAAAGTGTAATATGTTATTGTATTTAGTTTTATTTCAAACTAACTATACTAACACTGACTGCACTAAATGGTGAGCTAAATGAGCAAATTTTGTGTGTTGACAATTCTATGGTCGTAAGATAAAGATTGTATTAAACTTTACTATGTTAATATCTATCTAGTGTTAAACAAAAATATTTCGGTTATCATAAAATGGAAACCAGGAGTCGATATATTATTCAAATTGTTTATATATCAAAACAATTTATATGACCTTCATTTTTTCAATTTTCTTTCTAAAGATTTTTAAAGATTAAACTAAAAAGTTAGTTAAGTGGATATACATTTTTTATTAAATTAAGATATTTGTATGCATCTCAAAAAATATTTATTTTCAAAAACTCTTATTTAATTTTATTTTTTATTTTTCAGGTCTTAGGATATTCAAACGAATGGCTTAAATGATAAGGTAAGTAAAAAGATACCTACAAAAGTAGAACAAATCCAGAGTTATGGTGCCCTTACGCTCTTTATTTAGCGTGTACAAATTTTGACTATATCCAAATAAATAAAATTAACTTATAAATATTTTTCAAAAAAGAACGTAATATCTTGAAAAAAAAAAATATATATGTATTAGTACATAATAATAATAACATTTGTTTAACTCACAAGGTTTCGCTTTAAACGTATGTATTACCAATTTAATTGAAAATTAAAATATTATGAAAACAAGTGTTGTCTTAAATCTCCTGAATCTGAACTATTTATTTTAAAAGAGTAATCAAATAATAAAAATGTTTTCAAAGAACGTATGACTGTATTGCTCGAAGTTGTTTTTATATAATTCTAAAAGTTTTTGAATACAAATCATGTTCAAAAAAGTAAAACATAATTTTTTGAGAGTGAATGCTCTTATAAAAACTGTGAAAAAAAAATATTGAAGTGTGAAAAAATACAGAAAGTGTGACGAAAGCCGGAAAAAGTTGAAGCAAGCCAGGAAGGCCTGCAACGCCTATTTTCGACGGACCAAATTTATACTTGACCAGAAATTACGGCAAAAAATAATGCAATGTCCCAAAGGCAGTAAAAATGTTTGGTAATTTTTTTTAAAAACATTCCTCGGTTCCTGCGGTCGTTGTCAATGAATCTTAATTTGTTAGCTCTTTAGAAAAAGCTAATCTCTTTGCTGGGCAATTCGCTGCCAGTGAATGTTATGACTCCGCCTGTACTTGAGCTCGTTAGGGGTTCTATGGGACAAATATTTTTTCGCACTCTTTCTGTGTAAAAAGTCCTAAGAGATCTTTATACGCATAAACTCGCTGGTCCGGATGGTATCTCCACTATTATTCTGAAAAGGTGTTCTTCAACGCTGGAAAAACTATTGCGTAAGGTTTTTCTTCTGTCCTACTAATGTTTAAAAAGCATTTTATTGAAATTGAATACTTTGAAAACCCAATGCTGTCTTGTATCGTTAAAGCCAGATATACCCCCCTTCCCATTATTCATGAGACTGAACATCTCGATTTTATCGGTGTGTGTTTCACCAACCACCTCTTATGGAACGATTACATACGCGATATAGCCAAAAATTCCGCAAGGTGTTTCCTTAGGCGATGCAATAAATTGGTCTTCCCCTGATCTGGCTGTCATTTACAAGACTTATCTTTAAAGTTTGAGTATAACTCTCATCTTTGGGCTGGTGCTCCTCCAGCTTACTTAAGGCTCCTGGGCAGTATTGAAGGTAGAACATTTAAATTGATTGGTGATAATATCATCATTAGTTTCTTAACGTCGTTGCCTGAACATCGTCGTGAAGTTGTGTGTTCCTTTTTTACGGTTACTTAACGGTTTATGCTCTAAAGAAATAGCCAACTGCATTCCTCCACTAAAACATTTCAACCATAATACTTGCGCTTGTAGGAATGCTCATCAGTATACCCTCAAGCCCAACTTCAGTCGCATTTTAAAATACAGAGATTCGTTCTTTAGCCGTACTACGCGAATGTGGTATGCCTTACCATCACAATCTTTCCCAGTCATTGCAATTTTCAAACATTTAAAACCAAAGTACACCTACATCTCCTTTTAAACTCTCTGTCCCTTTCCTAGTGCTCACAATGTGCCTCTGCATAAAAAGGGTAATAATATCCCCTAGAATGTGAGCTTATTATAAAATAATAGAAATGCAACAATTTAAATCCATTTTAAATGAATTCATGTGAGCAAATATGTTTTGTAATTTCGTGAAATTCAATTCTAAAAACACTGAATACTCGATTTTGACCAACGAGAATTTTGAAACGCAGAATTTGGACTTACACTATTTTGTCCCCAACCCTCATCGTTATCATAATTATGTCTACTTTGATCAATATCTTCAGATTGATTCTTTTGCGAATCCGTTACTTGTCATGTGAGTAGCACGATAATTTAAAAAAAATTTAAACTTATTTTATTTATTCTTCTAAACATTTTATAACATTATTCAAGCAAGCAAAATCTATAGGAAAATTATTTCTTTCAATAACACCAAACGGTCTTATGTACAAAGCTACATGTATATCTACAAAATACCATATGCATGCCATTATAAGGTTTTCAAAAATCTTTCCATAATATTTTTCAGTTTTTTTTTTTTGTTTATAGGAACACCTCAGTGCCCACTGTATACCTTAAAAACATACTTGTAAAAACACTAACAACTTTTTATGGTTTCAACTTTGCATTCCTTATCATACGTGTCATCATAATTTAATCCATTTCGGTTGAATTGGTATGTGATATTTTGATGAATGTGACATTTATTTGTTGATTTCTTGAGGACATTTTTATGATATTTTTTTTTAACCAGCGGATATTATAAAGGTGACAAATTTATGTTAAAAACGATTTAATTTTTATTTCTTTATGATAAAATAAAAGAAAATTAATGCAAATGTTCTCATCGAATTATTTAAGACAATGGAACTGGCTTGCTATATAAGATCGTTGTATAAATATACAGAGTGTGTTTGAGATTGGTTTTCGATATATTTATTAATAATCTATATATGACTTTCGAAACAAACATTTGAATGTTCATAAATATTTATAAAAGTACTGTTAAAATCTTTCTCTATTTTTGCCAATTCCCTCATAAATCCTTAACCTTCGACTGACATATTTTCTAAGACTGTTTTAGGTTTTATTTATTAAAAATTCAAATTACCATTCAACCTGAAGACCGACATTCTTTCCCAGTCTGCAGCATATAACATTTCTTAATGTATTAGTTTGCATTAATAGAAAAAGCTAAAGCAACAGCAGCAGCAGTAGCAGCAGAAGAGGAAAAATGCTTTTTAATTAATAAATAACTGATATCAACGAAGGAGTGGCGTTTGCCAGCAAAACTAAAGAACTGTCCTTCTCCATGATGGAAAATAAAGTTCTTTATTTAATGTAAAATTGTAACTTAGCAACAGGTTGATTTTTTAGTCTCAGACAGGGACTGATAATAATAAAATTCATGAGAATATAGTATAAGTTGTTTATGCATTAGCAACATGTGTCTATACTCCTGAGATAAAGTCCATATATGAATATGCATAGGCAATGGACTCTTATATTGATGATGACAGAAAACTCAACCAGCCATTATACCTGTTACCAGTACATGCATAGATTATAACGTATTCTGCGTGGTAGGCCTTAACCACGTCATATCAGCTTATAGTTATTACACTTCGATGATTATTTCTTTTAGATAAATACCGCTCCCATGGCCTAGTCACAAGTCACTACTGCTGATGCAGCTCTGTGTATTATTTCTTAATTATAAAGTACAGAAAAAAATGAATATGGAAATTATTATAAAATAAAACAAAGAAGAAATTGAAAAAAAAAATAAATAAAAATGGAGTCACAAAACAACAGCAGCAGCTTGAGAAATAATTTAATTGAAAAAAGAAAATTTTAGACAAACTCACATTGGAATTTTGTTGCCATGGCGCGGCGCGGCGCGTCGCGGCGTTCGTTGTCTTTGCCGTCATCACCATAGTGAACTAGGAAAGTTATAGAGAGGATTACACGTATCAATATTGATGCATAAATTATTAGGTATCTAAAGTTTTGAGAAGGAAAAACAAAATGTCTAGTGGTCAAAGAAACAGTGATGATACGAGTAATGAATTATTGTTATGGAAAAACATAAATTATAATTATTGACTATGTTATTAAGATATGACAATGACATTCATTTTATATTTTCTTTATAATTTATTTGAAAATTCAAGAAGCTCTTTTTGGATCTTATCACAATTCAAGCACTAAAGTGGTTAGTCGAATGGACTTAACTGAAAAAAATTTTATTGTTCATATTAACCTATGGCAATTTAATTACAAAATTATTTATGATAGAAAAATATAACTACTTTTTTTCAACATTTTTGTGTTCATTCACCCTTTCACTATAAGTAGATTCTTAACTTCCCATTTTAAATTATTGTAATTGGATCGTTTAAGTGAATTTAGTGTGAAATGTGTGTTCACAGGTTTTTTTGCGAAATAATTTTATGGTTTGTCTCAAATATACTCTTAAATTAAATTTGATTCAAAGCATAAGAATACTATACAGACTTGATACGAATTTATATATATAAAATTCAACTAAAAGTTTATTTTACAAAAAATAATAATATCTAGCTTGAAAAAAAAAACATTTTCTGTAGAAATTAAAAAAAAAATACTATCTTCAGAATTGTTTAATATTCAGATGAAGGACATTGAAATTTGGTAAAAGTTGTTGGAAAAATTCAATTGACAATTTTTTCAAAAATAAAATTGGGTCATATTTGAATAAACAAGTTATTACCGACATTTGTTAAAAATTAATTTCGACTCCATTATTTCGAGATAGAACCCGTAGAGTGATTCTTAGTAAGTATAGGACTGTTATGCCAAAGGTCTTGGCTTTAATCCAATAATTCACAAAATTTTATTATTTTGTTCAAAAATTTCAAAGTTCATTTTGCTTTTAAAATTGTATGTAAGGCTTTCTTGCAATATCCAAAAAAGGAGAGCAAAATACTAATTTATGTTAAGTAAAATAGTGCATGGAAAATTAAAGGTACCGGTGTATAATATTAAAATAAAAGAACAATCTGTTGACATTTTTGAAAAATACATACACTCTAATTCTTCTAATTATTGATGTTTAATGTTCCATCTATTGATCCAAAGAAACAAATTTAAAAAGAATAGTCCAAAATCAACCGCTAGTTTTTCTTTCGCCCACTTGCAAAAGTTTGTATACTAGGAAAAATTAAACATATTTTTGAATCAACTAAATAACAACAAGAATTTAAAATTGTTTGTAGATTGGATAACAATAAATTTATATTGAGTTTGGTGGTTGGTACTTTTACCTTTGCTTTAAATCATATTGTAAATTAACCATCCCCAAGTATATTTAATAATGTCTAGATCAGACGACTAGAGCAGCCATTGAAGGGAGTGCACAATTTGCTTCTCTATCCAAGATTTTATTTTTCTCACCTTGTGAATATTTGTGTTTTGTTGATAAAAAAAAGTTAATGGGTCAAAAATGTAATAATATTTATTTCTTTTTAAGATTCCCTTACACCAATCTGCATTCATTTTTGATGTAACCATCTCAATGTCAACTGTTCAATAATAAATTACAGCTCTCCATATATAAACACATCCTTCAAGGCTATGATGAAGCCTTAAAAACCTTTTTATTTTCTTAAATAATGAAATTAAAAATTGGAACCATCAGATTAATCATAGTTAAATAGTTTTTCGTCTGAAAAAAAAAGATACAATTCATTTTCCAGCTTATTTGGGTATTGAAAAACTCTAATCGCATAACTTCCGTTGTTCGCAAGTAGCTCTGTTTTTCTTAAGTTTGATTCGTTTAAGATTGCTCAAATTTTTAATAACTCTAGAAACAGTTAAGAAACTTGCGTTTACGCCAATTTTTTGTTTTATGTTGGCAACAAATCAGAATAATCTGATGCACACCTTAAAACTGCTCGTTTTCAAGCTACTGTTGTGGGGTTTTTTAAACCTGTCTTCATGTTTTTTCTTGACGAATCTTTATTTTTTTAAGCAAGAACAAACGCCTTTACAACTGCTGCACGTGTGGTTAGTCCTTGGTGTCTAAACAAATCGAACTTATGTTTTAAAATACTGCAATTGC
Organism: Eupeodes latifasciatus; assembly: GCA_920104205.1. Lineage (NCBI taxonomy): Eukaryota > Metazoa > Arthropoda > Insecta > Diptera > Syrphidae > Eupeodes > Eupeodes latifasciatus. The sequence goes on from OV049924.1 coordinate 309,430,127, forward strand.
ATGTAGATCTATACCCATTGGTCTTAGAATTTTCGATCATATATTTAATTTCACTGAAAACATTGAAGGTATTGATTTAAACTGTCTAGCACTTGAAAACGCCAGTAACAAAGATGCAATTGTGGTTTTACCTGTTAAGTTGACTAAAAAGAAAACTTCTCCTTTGCATATGAAACACTTTACAAGTGGGCGAAAACTAAACTCGCAGTTTAATTGGGAGCATTTTTCAGAATTTCTTTTCTAAACACCTCAAAGGAGTAGGTAGCATTAACAAATTGCACGAAAACCAGTAAGATTTGGAAAAAATGCACACAGTATTTTCAAAAATGTTTCCTGTTCGTTTCAGGTTTTTTTAATTTTTTGATAATAATGAAGCTATTTTTTTCGATTTGTATACATATAATAAGTGTTATGGAAGTAATTAAGATCTTTTTCAAATAGCAAAGTTGTAACGTAGAGAGTGAAAATTGTCAGATGATTTCCAATAACAAATGAACTATACAATATAAAAAACTCATATTTTTTTGTAAATGGAACTAAGACATATTCAAAATTTCAAGTCAAGTTATGAATTCGGCAAACTTAAAAAAATACAGTATTGATATTTAATTTTTGAGTATAGTATAAAATCACAATACTTTAACTTAAAATCCAGAAGTACTTTAAGGTTTTTCCTGGACATAATATTTTGGGACAACAAAACCCGAGTTTTCAACAACTCGAGGTCGGCTTGACCAGCAGTACAATAATTATTTAATCATAAGATTTAGTTTTATATAAGATACGATTTAAATTATAAAACTTCTTTAACTTTATGATCAAATACAGCCGTGCAATTAATTTAACTCAAACTGAAAATGGCGCGTATATTCAAAGTGTCAATGAAAGTTATATTTTGCTTATTATTCTCAATTCAAAGGCTCCTAAACATATGTATAGCTTGAATCTTACTGGTTATTGTGTTTAACAGATATTAATATTATTTAATAACAATCAAAAAAATTAAAAACATCTTCACGTGGAATTAAATTTCTGTTTGTCAGTCTACTATGGTGTTATTTTTACTTAACGGATTAATTGTATCCCGGAAAGAGTGGGATTAAAATCATCCCATCACTGACTTTATCCCTCGCCACGATCAGACTCCAAAAACAGCCCTGCTTATCATTATGATCTGCCAGGGAAACCAAATCCATTTGAAATTTTAAGTGAAATAAATTGTTAAAGTAAAACGACGACGTCTGATCTGATGATCTTCATGATGTTGCTCTGGTTGTACGTATTAAGTTTATAAGGAAAATTATAAATATGCATTCAGTTCAACTCGCATTAAGTCTGTGAGATCAACGAATCGTGTATATTTTTAGCCCGCGTATTTGCTAAAATCATTTTTTATTTTTTAAATTAATTTTTAGATCAGAAAACATGTCTGGTTGGGCTGGTGGTCGGTCGGTAAGTTCGGTCTCTGTAGTTTTCCTTCTTTGCATCAATTTAATTTGATTCAGGGAGAGAGCAGACATTCATACATATTTTCAGATTGTATCAGATAAGTTATGTGACAGCGCAGAGCTCTTTTAAAAATAAATATACAAAAAAGAAAAAATGTAAAAGATAAACTTTAAATATTCGCAACTTTTGTATATTTATCTGAACTTAAAAGACCCAGAGCTGATGTAGAGGAGAAAAGTAACGAAAAGTAATAATCAAATGAATTGATTGGTTAATTTACATAAAATGACTTTCAAAATGTGAGTTTGAATTCGAATCGAATGTGTGACGCACTGCGAAAACTAAATTTGCAAGAGTGGGCATATAAATGAATAAGTCGATTATTTTTTTTTGCATTCACGAATTTAATGAATTTATTAGCAATTTTGTGTTTAATAATATTCTTATACTAATTTATATTAAAGTATTTTGTTCGGGTTGAGTTTTGCTTGTAAGCGCGAATACAATTATATTCAAATGTGTAATTAAGGTTTAAACCCCATGTTGAGCCCTATATTTAAAGAGTATTAAGGATTTTGCATGCGATTCGTTTATTTAAATTAATATTTTTAATTCAAGGCTTAAATATTGTGCGTTTAATTGCACGTATCAGTCTATAACACCAAAATTGATGACCATTTTAGGTATTAACAAATTTTATATTTTAGAGCAAGAATAATTGAGATTTAAAATGGACTGTTGCGCTACCTAATTTATTTTATTATTAATGTCAAGAGCCATAAGTATATATCATAAAGTTGTTTATGTGTCGTTTATAGTATTCAAATATAAACGACAAAAAAAAACTATGGCACACTTGGGCGTATGCGTACTTTTCTTACTTTATACCAAAAATTAATTATGTGACCTACATTTTGCTTCGAAAAAAACTATTGGTGATTTCCAATGAAAACTTTAATTGATTTACGACCCTAACTGATCTTAAAACTTCAACAACGTCTTAAATGCTGCCTAAAACTCCAGCAACAATAAAAATGAAACAAAACTTGAATAACATGTTTATTATATAAACAACATCAATCCTGGTCTGTAAGACAATTAAGCATAGAATTTATGTTAAAACTTCCTATAGAAATTTAAGAGGACTTTTGTATAAAATAGCGTATTGCAAGTACTTTTAAAAAAGTGAAAACAAAATTAATTAATGAAGGTGTTAATGTCAAACCTATTATACCCTTGAAAAAAAATATAAACAAAATTCAATCGATTTTTATTTATTTTATTTTTATTTGAAAAAAAGTTTTAAAACTATAAAAGAAGAGGCTGGGATGCGACCCACACTGATAACTTCCCATCCCGTCTGTCGATTTGTCTTGCTTAAAAGGTTTTTTAGGTTTTCGTGTTTTGTTAAAAAAAACTTGTCAGTTGAATTACTCTAAAAAAATTAAAAATTACCAACAATATTTTACATATGATGAAATTCGAGAACCAGTTTTTACCAATTTTAGCATTCCTTAAAAGTTTTTAAGAAAACAACATCCATTTTTACCAATTTTGCGTAGTATTTTGTGTAGATTTTAATTTTGTATGAAAAGACTGAACGTTGGGTTTTTATAAAAAATTTACTGAATGTCGAAAACAATATTTTCTGTGAGATAAAAATAGTTTCAACAAATATTTTTAATTTTTGAAAAAATATTTGAGTCGAAAGTAATTTTTTCCAAGTTTTAGTGTTGTTTTTTTAGGTTTTTATTTTTTATAAAAAAAAAACTGCTAATTGAATTTTTCTCAAAATTTTGTTGATAACAATATTTCCTATAAAATAAAATTATTCTGAAGCCATAATCTCAAATTTTTGAAAAGATATTTGAAAATTACTTAAGCCTCAATTTTTACCAACTTTTAGTAATGTTTTGTTTAGGTTCTTACTTTTTGTAAAAAAAAATGTTAAATTAATTTTTCTCAACATTTAACTGAATGTTGAAAACAATATTTAAAAAAAAATTTAAGCCAATATCTCACATTTTTGAAAAGATATCTAGATATTGGTTCGTGAAATATTTAGGGTTAACCAAAATGCTCACTTTTTTTTTAAATTGCTATGGTAAGGAAACCACCTATTAATTTGTTTGAGAGTCCTTTCTGCATCTTTCTGCATTATAATCTGTATAAGCAACATTTATTTGAAGTCGATATCTCTACTGGTTCTTGAGCTATGGACGACGAAAAAAACTTCCCGAACGTACGGACGTACGCACAGATATCTCTCTAAAAATCTTTTATTTCGACTCTAGGGACCTTGAAACGTCGAAAATTTCAAAATTTTCAATTCGACAAATCGGACCGACTACCATGACTTCCTATGGGAAGTTTTTACTACTAAAACTAATACTTACTTGAGTACAAGTAATATGTTATCAGCTTAAAATGTATTTATCTTACAGAAAATATTGTTGTAAACTATTTCTAAAATTAACAGTTTTCTTACAAGAAAAAATTAACTTCATTGTATTGATACCATAACTTCGGAGTCGAATTTAGCTTATTGCTAAGAAATCATGATTGTAAAGGGCACCAATGTGTCGTATCGTAGTCTCTGTTTCATGTTTATATCGTATGTGTCTAATTTTCCAAACATATACAATCCTACTGTAGCTATACAAAAATTTAAGGTTTTGTATTTTCGGTCATAACTGTTTTTAAATTTCTGATATCAAAATTTGGTGTATACTACTCAGAGCTCTATTTGACATATGCAACTTTAAAACTTTTAGTCATGTGAAATCAGTCAATTCTTCAAAAAAATAACTACATAAGATTTCGTAGTAAATAATCAAAATAAATCAATGAAAAAGGATTATAAATAAAAAAAAGTATTTTTTCAACGAGTAGGTATAGGTACAAATTAACTTCATGATTTTTTAACTAATAAGATAAATGATAATAAAACCTATTGAAACATTAAAAATATTGAAACATATCCAATAACAATATGGCTTAATGACATTTGTACATTATATTTTCTTTGATAAACATTTGTCTCAAAACGCTATAGAAGTATAAACATACAGTGCTGTGGAAAACAATTTCAACCAAGAGACTACATAGTTTTCATACATAAAGTTGTATAATTACAAACAATTTCAGCAAACACAACCTTATAACCAAAAAAGTTTATTCTATTTGTGTTACCATCAATATGTTTTGTGCTCTTTAATTAATTGTATGTTGTTTTGTGTTCTTTAATTAACTGTATGCCTTTGCAGACCTTTAATTAAAGCACATAATCCAAGATAAATTAAAGGCACAACTGAGCTGCACGTTCTTGCTCCTGTAGAGTCTGTTAAAAAATAGTAAATATATTTTAGGATTCACGAATGAACCTATAACGAATCGTTATAGTTGTATTATTTAAAACTCAAATGTCTTCATAAGTTGATTTAAAAAAAAACAAAGGTTTTATAAGCTTCTAGAGCAATACAAAAACATATTTTTTGTATTGAAAGTAGCCAAAGAATTTTAGAAAAAATTAGTATAAATCTATATCAAGACGTTTTTGAGAAAAATCGATTTTTTGATTTTTGACCAACAAATTTGTATGGACTACTGTTATTGTTGGTCTTAAAAAAAAAGAATTAAAAAACGCCTAACGTGAATCTTCTTTAAACCTTAATTTCCAAGTTTGAACTCAATTGACCCAATGGATTGGGCTGTAGGGGCGTGGATAGACACACAGACATACGTCGAGGGACCCACTTTTTTCGTCTTCTCTAACTATCGCAATGGCATGTTTGATTAAAATCTCGGGTTAAATTTTTTTAATTTTTTTACGAAGGCAAAACTTGCCATAATCAGTTAATATTTGTCACAAGTAAAAATTATTCAATCCATAAATATGCTAAAATAACCGGTAACAAGCATTACTGTGATGTTAAATTAAGAATTAAATTAAGCAGCATAGAAAGAAATTTCTGTTAAATATTCCGTCTAAAAGTTAAGTATGTCTGATATTTCAAAACGTTAAGAAGTGCATAGCCCTGTTTTGATTTAATATCTAAACATTTGTTTTTAAATTGGAAAATGCCCAGTATTTTATAATTTTCTAACATCTTATTTTAGATTAACAGTTCAATTAACGATTGAGTAAATAAACGAGTTAAAACATTTAAGTAATTTTAAATTGCACTAAAAATGTATCTGGTATTGTTTTAACAAAATTTCATACAAAACGGTAAAACATATATATACGAAAACTTTGTTCTTATTTATAAATTCAAACAAAAAAAGCTAAATATTACAAGTACCTCATAACGTCATCCCTCTATTGGACATCAACACACATGAATTAATCTATTAGGTAACAATTTACCGAAAACATTAAAATATTCATCAACTCAATTATTATAATAGCCGAGACCTCCAACATCATCATCATCCCCTCAATGCCAATGACACTGTCTGGAGAAAATAAATTAACATTCATCTCATTCAATCAAGCATAAGACATATGGGTGCCCCATATCACTTCACTACTCGAATATGTGCGTTTCTTTATTTAACAGTTATTCAAAATAATTGAATCGAAAAATTGGATCAGTTTCAAGAAAAACTTTACACAAGATACAATATACTTCTACAGGCACCTATCCTATAGCCAACTCAAACATGTGTACACAATATTGAAATCGTAATCGTCCAAGAAAATTGGGACCGAGACGAAATATTTCTTTCTTCTAATAGTTTTTTTTGGATTTTGTCAAATCTAAAATTCAAATACTTATTCACACATAACATTGGGTTTGGATTTGACTCTTTGGCTTTGGCTTCGGCTTTGGCTCTGGATGAAATTCATTTTGAATATAAAGAAAAATTGTTCAACATTCTCGTGTTCTATATGGGAACTCAGGGTACCTACATAGGTATTGAAAGTTTTTGTAGTTCTTGCATGAAAACAATTTTTCATTCTATCTTACAAAAGAATATCTCGTATTGTCAATAAATTGGAGTAGACGATACGAACACAAAATCAAAATCAAGAAGAAAAGAACAAAAAAGCGTCAAAAGTGTGTTTAATCAAGTTATTTGAGGTATGTGTCACGTAACCAATTTTTCAGTCCTCCCACAACAATTTTATTCCCTCTCCCTTTTTTGGGTGACATGTTGCTGAACGTAGTGTATATTATTATTTCTTTTTTCTTTTCTTTTGCGTGTGTGACTTATTGATTTATATTTATTAAGTTTTCTTTCTTCTGGATTCTTTTCGTTACCTTTCTGTTTTGTAGTTTTAGTTTTTATCAAAAATTTCAGTTTTAGAATACCACAAAATGTTGGTATAAATATTAAATTTGACTTTTAAAACTATAATGTTCGTTAGATATAAAATTTATCTGCATTTTTTTTTGGGTATTAAAATGCATGTTTCATTTTAAATAGTAGTTTTTTTTCTTTAATCAATTCAGTTGGCTGAGAAGTGAATGTTTTCGATTCTTCATGGTTTAGATTTGCAAAGAGAACAAAAGAAAAGAGAACCAGAAGCAGTTACTTTACATTATAGTGCTCTTCACACACCCTAACAAAATTTCATTCAATCTCTTTTGGGTGTCATTGTGTGGGTGAAGAGATGCAATTGAAGAATAAGAGATTTTGTGAGGTAAAATGTTAAATCTGATTGTAAAAAGAACAACAGGTGGTGGTAGAACTGTCAGTCTTATGTTTAGTCGGGAATTTCTCAAACTACTCACAGAATAGTATGATTCAAAAAAATCAGAACTACTCAACCGATTTTGATGAAACCTTATTACGTGTAATTAAAAATAGATTACAAGAGACTGGAAGCAACCCATTCGCGTCTGTCAGTTTATATTTTGTGTTAGTTAAATAAAGTTTTAAGTCAATTTCTTTCTTTGTTCTTAAGGTACTTGTGTTGAAAATCATTTTTCATCAGTTATTAGTTACTTTTGTAGGTTTTGTGTTTTGTAAAAAAAAGGGGTTGATTGGATTTTACAGAATAAATAACTTAAAGTTAACAACAATATATAGCATATGATAAATTAGTTTTATTTCAATATCTGTTGTTTTTCCCTAGATATTTTTGTGGAAATCCAATCTTTACCAACATATTTCTTCTTATGGAAAGAAATTGCCGTTTTGGATTTTACTAAGAAATATTAATACCTTATATTAAGTAAAGGAAAATATTTTGTATAAAATCAAATAATTTGGAAGTCAAAATTATCGGCATATTCAAGGCATAATTCACGAGATAATTCATTGCGTGTTGGATAAGATTTTTCTAAAAACTTTACTAAATGTCAAAAACATGTTTTTGGAGGTAATGATTATTTATTGTTTGCGAAATTTTTGAGGTTGGAAATATTTTTTTTTTGATGTTATTATTTAAAACAAAAAAATATTGGATGTATCTCTGTCGGTTCTTTAGATATGGGCGTTGAAAAAAAGTATTTCGAGCGTACGAACATCTCTCTAAAAACTTTAGATTTAGATTCTAGGGACCTTAAAACTTCGAGCAACGTAAAAATCAGACCGATTACAATGAAAAATTAATTTTCGCATACAAAATAGATACAATATTTTAACTTAAAACTTTATTTGGTATCTGCAGAGCTTTAAAAATACAGCCATTTTCTTGAACATGGTTTTAATCTGTGAGACGCCTACTAAAATCGTTCATAAATACGATAGAGGTGAATTGAACTAAGAAAACATTCTATCAACATTTTTAACGTTTTTCGAGTATAGTTAGGTATAAGATTTCTTGAAGAATTGCATAAGTGTGGTTTTTTTTTAATTATTTAATTAGCACTTTCCCATGAAATTTATTTTATAAAAAACACTATTTTTTAAAACAATGTAGTCGTTTTTGAAACTGCAAGATATTGAGTTCGAGAAAAAAATGATTCACATAAGAAATAACTAAAAATTCTGAAATTAATTTAGGTATACGTTTTTAAACTTTGTAAAGCTATTATTTAAATATAGTTTAAGATCTACGAACTACTTCCCAAAAGAGCTTACTCCCTCTAGAAGAAAGGAATACAAATCTATTACATTTTTCAGCGGGAACTTGTTCGTAATTTAGGAGTTGAATCAGTTGGAACCTTCTTCAATTCAAATCAGTTCCCGATGAACAAAAATACAACTATACAAAAATTGGAATAAGTTAATTGTCATTAAATTAGGATCTCGAAAACTACGCCAAATAATTTCTTTTGAAAAAACCACTAGACATTTCTGATTCAAATTGGAAAACGTATAATTGTTGTTTTTTCAAGCAAAAGGATTGCAAGGGGGCAGCAAGCTTCACCATAAGTACATCAGTGATTGCACAATAACGGGAGTTAGTTTTAGGACCAAATTCGTAACATTTACGCCAGTTTTATTGTACAGGGTGGTTCACCTGAATAGTAATGTTTTAGACGTACGCTTATATTATTAATATTTTATCATAACGAATACATGATTTTGTTAAAAAAAAAAATCGAGCACATGCCGTTCGTATTGCGCAGAAATTAGGTCCAAGGAATTTAAATGGAGGCGCCGAAGCAAGTGTTCCACATGAAAAAAAAGTCACAAACCATTAAGTCAGGTGATCTGGGAGGCTAACGCATATCTCCAAAACCTTTTAAATGAGACGGCCAGGAACCACCTCGCGTGCGACTTTCACTGTGGAAATAGCAGTATTAGGAGGTGATCTATCTTGTTGGAACCAGACATTTACCTCCACCATATTGTCACTGTAATCACCACACTATTGACAGTCGCAGTGTTTCCTTGTTCCTCAAGGAACTTGTTAATTGTGGCTGTATAAGTGTGTAATGGTCGTTAATGGAGACTGATTATTTATATCAGGTAACTATTCCCGTTGTTCGAAAAATAGTGCCCCATCAAATTTATATTAGGATCGGGAACCGCACCGTGATGGATGATGTAAAAATAAATTCTGAATATACGCTGTACTTTTATTTCCGATTAGTTGTTTTTGAGAAATGCTTCGTACGCAAACACACGGTAAACGACAATCCACTGGTCTACTGTGGAAACTAAAAGACATCATCTGACGGATTGAATGATAAGTTTCTAACTTCATTACATTCAGTCAAACGTTGAGAAAATTCCTGTGACCCACCCTGTACAATATTCGATTCTAAAAATAATAAAAATGTTTAAAAAAATTATAATACATTTCTATATATTTAATAACTACTTTTAAATTTAATTATGATGGCAACTATTACTGTGAAAATATTTTTTCTTTTTTGTTATAAATTATTAAAAATTCAAACATTTGATTTTATTGAAACCTTTTCTAGTTGTTATAAATTATACATCTTAAAACTAAAATTTTTCGATAAAAAAAGGCACCCAAAATTAAAGAAAAGGTTATACAAACACTCCCAAATTGTAGATTTATATTATGATAATCATGAACTTCTTGATATTTCAACATTTTTAATTCACGTATATTTCGAACTTCAAAAATTATATAAAACGTTACAATGGAAATTAAACATTTAAACTGAAGGTGGAACATTTTCTACAATCTGAAATTAAACATTAAATACTAAATAACGTATATAATAATGTTATAAATATGATCCATACAATATATAAAATAGGTTTTAAAAATACTACATTACAAATTGACCTTTAAATTTATTTACAAACAACATAGGAAAGTGAAGCAACATATAAAAATAACAACTCTCACTTCAGTAAAAAGTATCTTACGTCCAAAATTAATTTCAAGGCCAAACACACGTTTGAAGAAATCCCATAGCGACTGTAACTAATGACGTCACGTTGCTGAACAAACCTCCTTTCTGGCTCATGTCTACTTTTTACCATATCTTATACGGAAGAGCATAAGAAAATTACTCAAAAAAAAAAAGAAAAAAACTGCCAACAATCTGTCAATTTTATGTCCGACCTTGAAAGGCCGTAAACATTTTTAATGACTCTTACTTTTTTCTTCTTCTGGTATGAATTTTATGGTGTCTCGATTTCTTAGGGTCTCATTTTTATTTGTTCTTTTTTTGTTCAGAAAAATAAAACTAATAAAACACTTTCAGATGCCACAAATAGTTCGTTTTCGTTTGTACCAAAGAACCTTAGCAAGGCAAAAAGGGTAATGTCCTCATTTCTAATATGATGTTTTGTGTTTTTTAAGGAAAAGTGAATTCGTTTTTATTGTGATCGTTTAAGTCGTTTTATTGCTATAAAGGTATAAAGGACGCGTTAATGTTGTTGGCATTGAGACTTCGCTTGCTTTCTCACTCGCTCGTAACTCCAGAAAATCGGCATAAGTGAGTACGAGTATAGAGGCACATTATATCCTTGGAATTAGTCTTTACAACTTCTGGTTATCTGGCGCGTAATGATGAAGTGAATGTAGGTAGATATATGCCTACAGGCTTTTGAGCTTGCTTTTGGTGCAATTGAAATTGTTGTTTGTCATTGAGATTTCAGTTTCTTGTAAAAAAATGCTAAAAACACTTATTTATGTTTTTATACTGTATGTGGTTTTGAAATAATACTATGCTATTCAGTTTTTATGAATTTATGATTCTTTTACTTTTCAACCCTTTAAGAGTGTTGGTAGTAGGTATCTTTAAGTGAATTGAATTTTAGTTTTACAGATGTAGACAATTTAACAGGCAATGAAGGACAGGAAAATTACTCAAGGTAATTAGCTAGTAAAAATAAGGTATATGACTTTATATGGCTTGTAAAACTATAAAATAATTTCTTAAAGAGGCCACCGACACGAAATGCTATATTGGCGTGAAAGGAAAGTACAAATTTGAAGGATACGTTTCAAAGAAAGAGTTTATGTAGCTATCTGGAAACAACATATAATATTAACAGTCTGGAAAAACTAATCACATTTTTTAAAATAAACGTAGCTAGTCATAAATTTAAAAATTGTTTTGTTGTGATTTGTAAAAGCTGTATAAAAAATGTCCTATTTATAGAAAATATGTTTTTCCTAATTTTTTAATCTTAAAATGATTAATTTTAATATCCAAGGTCTACTGTACAAAGTTTTATGTTTAAAATTTGCTGAATCTTTGCATGATCCGTTTTGGATTTAATTAAAACTTTTTTACTTAAAATAGCATGTGATAATAATATGAATCTATGAATCTACCTGCAAAACTCTTACCTATATTATTTTTAAGATTTTCTATATTTCGATCAATTTTATTTACATTAAATTTCAAAAACATAAGTATTTCAAAAATGTAGTTGTAACTTCTACGAGAATCAAAAACAAATGAAGAGGTTGGTGGAGGTGTGTACTCTGTAATTCTCTCATTCCGCCATCATAATCACTGTACCGTGTTCCAGGTGGATCTTTTGGCCATAAAAGAAGTCTTGCCCTGGCTTAAGGAAAACGTGATATCAAAATCTGATATCGGTATTTTCTCAGATAGTCAGAACGCTATCAAATCTCTGGGCTTTGTCTCTACAAGCTCTATAACAGTCCATACCTGTCGACTATCTTCAATGGAGATGGCACAACAATTTAGTATTCACTTTTGCTGGTTGCCGGGCCATAGAGACATTCCAGGATATTGTAAGGCAGATGAACTCGTCAGAAAAGGTACAATACAACCCATTCTACCACGTTTGGCTAATGCTGGCATTCCAATCGCTAAATGTAAACTGTTGGTAATGCTAGACGCTATATAAAGAAGGCGAACAGCAGGAGAATATTATCACGACGCGACGTGTCAGGTCACAAAAGACATCTGGCCAACACCAGAATAAGGTGCTTGCTATCTTTAAGCAGATCGCATATAAGCTCGATAATCGGTGTCATAACCGGGCACTGTCTAATTGGAAAGCACGCCACGTAGCTAGGCGTATTCTCAAATGACTTTTGCAAAATCTGGATGAGGAAGAGGAGGAAACAGTTCTTCACCTCCCCTGTACAGTGTACATGCCCTGCTCTGGCTCAAAAACGCAAAAATTACCTAGGAGAATTCTTCTATAATGATCTAAACGATCTCAATCATATAAACATAATCAGCTTCTCACGTTTCGTTAGGGACTCAAACTGGTTGCATTGAGCGAAGAAGAAAGCCTCAAGATTCATATGGTATCACAATTTTAATTTTTAAAATTAAACAACGAAATTATAAAATATTAAAACAAACTAAAAAATGAGGTATTTTTCTTGATTCATTTTATTGTAACCTTTAACAAATATAACATATCAAAAAATAAAAATATAAAGTTAAGTAGTATTCTTTTAAAACAAAACAACAAACTCAAATTAAAAATTAACAAAGTCAACGATAGTAATAAGATCGTTGTCGAGAGGTAGATTTGCTAATATTGTAAACAAAAATTATTGTTTATGTACAGTAAAAACAAAACAAATTACGATATTATTATATATTCGTTTTATTTGTAATTATTATAATATATTAAATAAAAAAAAATCAATTGGGTGGCGCAACAGTCCGTTTGAGAACTAGCGCCTAGTGACTGACAACTTTCAACCATTCCTGTGTGCGAGTACTGTTGTCAGGGATGGAAGGGACCTACAGTTTTAAGCCAAATCCGAACGGAAAATTTGAGAAAGCACTTTTCATGACAAGAATTACTCTTGGAGAATTTGTCAATTCCTCACAAGAGGCAGTACCCGTGAAAAAAAACTTTAGATGGCATAGGATCGAACCCAAGACCTCTCGCATGACAGTCCAACGCACTAACCATCATGCCTCGGGTACTACATTATAATATATTAGTCAAGTAATTAAACATTCAAACCTTTGACTCCTATTGTTATTCCATTTAATGCACGTATTTTGCAAAAAAATTGGATTGTCGGGATTTGACGGGATTTTAAAAAGCGGGATTGTAATTGATCGGGATTTTAAAACTTTTTTTTTCGGATTTTTTTAAAAACTGGATTTTAAAAAGATTTTTGGATTTTTAAAAAAAAAATCCAAAAGATTTTTTGGATTTTTTAAAAGATTTCCGATCCGCTCCCGTTATTAAATTAAAAATATCCATAATTGATGCAATCATACACAGGAAGGAATGGTTAAGAGTTGTAGGTCACTAGACCCTGGTTCTCTACGAGCTTTTGGTGCACCTAATTTATTTACATTATATGTTTTACTGTATAGGGACAATTCAATTGGCTTCCCCATAAAATAAAAGTCAAGAGATCATCAAAATGGGTTCCGTCAACAGTATTGGTCTATGCTTATATTTCCGTAAAAGTCCACTTTTCAGACGAGGAAAACCAAGAACCGGTTTAATTGAAATTACGACAAACAGTTCATTTTAAATTAGTAGCTTTTGAAAAACGATTTTGAATATTTCTAATTTTCAAAGGGACCACACAAACTCAAATTTTAAAATACATCAACAGCTTCCAGGTTTTTTTTAAATTTATATTCCATAGTTTTATTTATGTATCATGTTTTTTTTTTAAGACGACGCACGTTTAAAGGTATACCTTCTGTTTTGTTCCGCCATTGTGTCGGCCATGTTTGATTTCCCTTCTTGAGTACTGATTGGAAGCCATCATGTTGCCTTTGTTTGATGCGATGTAAAAAGAAAAGGAAGAAACAAATAATGAGACTTTTGTTATAACAAAACGCACCGGTCGGCTATTTTTTGTAGGGTTATGGCGATTGACGTCATGGAAAAGAATATTTAGGCCGTTATTCTTGACATATAGCCCCAATTGTTGCAAAAAGTTGTCCCATCGATCCGTTCGTAACTCTAAGCGGTCTGAAATTAATTTTGTTGTCAAAAGCAAAGTTATAGGACTTTGACTTATTCTGTTTTATCTAAAATACCCTTGAATAGTTGACATAAACTTTTTTGAAGTTCTCTTACTATATATAATTAGAACCTTAAAAAGAGCCCATGCATATTGGTCAAAGAAGTAAACTCATACCTTTTCTCACCAGTTTAAATTTTTTGAATCACTGGGACATTAAGTAATTTTATAATAATTCTTTGGCACCACCACGCAGCATGATTAGTGCATTGGACTGTCATGCCAGGGGTCTTTGGTTCAATCCCTGCTTGTACCATCTTTCAAGGGTTTTTCACGGGTACTGCCTCTTGCGAGGAATTGACAAATCATCTTAATCATTCTTGCTATTAAAAGTGCTTTCTCAAATTTGCTTAAAAAATTATATAAATCCCCTCCATCCCTGACAACAATACTCGCACACAGGAATGGTTGAGAGTTGTAAGTCACTAGGCATTAGTTCTCAAAGGACTGTTGCGCCACCTAATTTATTTCTTATAATAATTTTTGATGCCTGCACTCACATATTATTATTTTGACAAAAATCTCTTAAATAGATTAAAAATAATAAATAAAAAAAATTAAATAAATTAAGTATTCAGTACTTTTCAAATTTTTGTGTGAACAAGATAAAACTCTACATTAAACAATTATATTCAAGTTTTCAATAATACAAATTGTTTTAAGCTCCTTTTTGATTCTCTCAAAACGAAGTTTAAACAGATAAATATGTATTTTCTTTACATTGTATGCATTTAAATAAAGTTATATAATTACGAACTTTAAAATAATGTAAATATGGACCGCAAAATGCTTGCATAAATATTGTATCAAACTAGTAACCAGTTGCTGATTAAATTTGTTAACAGTCGGAAATAATTAATTTCAAAAGTAGGTACCCTTAGTATCAAAACGGCGCACTACAGCGCTAATTGGATTTCAGGCTGCCTTGAGATCGCCATTTCTACCTAGGTACCCTTAGAATAGCCTTCCTGTAACCCGTAATATCTATGGAATTAAACTTCTACTCCAGTTTGTTTCACTTACTCGTAATAACATCTTCCAACTTCAATTATTATCATTAAAATATTTAATTGAGATTGTATATTCTTTTTTATTTTTAAGTTCTCATCATCAAACGCAACCTCATATGCTTAGAATAATTAAAGACTTATTTCTTATGTTTATTTATTCCCGTAACAGCTGCACCCCAGAGGTTATTAATTACATCCTTTGGCTCTTTCCTGCTGTCCTTATACCATACCATTATGGTTATTCTCAGCGATGTTCTTGACGCACATCGTATATATATACAAATGAAACGTCCTTTCAGGGCAAGGAACACCTTAATTTCTTTGTTATGTTCACTAATTAAGAACTTCAAAATGGCTGATAACTTTATAATTAAGAAGATGTGCTGTGATGTGCACTTGCAAAAATTGTGTAGAATATACCTATCTATACCTATAACCTCATAGTCTGGATGTTGGTTCGTTCGATTAGGTTTTTATGCTAATTAGCTATGAAGGAACAACACAGTAGCATCATCATCTTGTGGATGCCCCATCATCGCATGGAACACAGTTCAAAGTAGAATTGCTATATAACCGTCATCACACTCCACTTAACCAGCCATCACCTAGACAGACTTTAAGACAAACAAGACAGACAGATCAAAAAACTCAGTTTCTCTTGGCTATACGTATACGGATATAGTATGTGGATCCCCGCCGCCGCCGACAACGACAATGACATTGCCTTAAAAAGAACCGGCTAATTAATTATACCGCTTGGTATGTAACCCATCCAAAGTGGGTAATTATTTAGCTGCTGTATTCCAACCATGCACGAGTACATGTTGCTTTAGATGAAAAAAAAAGAAGAACAAGAAACACAAATGTTCAAAAATTTAACTTCAAGCTTAAGCTTAATCGAGAAAGTATTCCATACTCATTATAGGGGTTATGTTTTATCTTGGTGGGTTTAAAATCTAGACAGTATTGTGAAAAAGTTTTCCTTTTTTTCAAAAGACATCCGAGATAATGTTCTATTGGTAAGTATATATATATATAGATATAAAACAAATGGCAAAGACTTATTGTAAAATAGCTTTTTAAAACATTGCAAAATTCTTTGAACACTAAGCAGGCTTTAATTCAAGCTTCATTTATCTACAAAATCTTTATTTTTTACTTTCATTCGGACTAGATTTGTTTAACTTACAGATAATTTTGATTTCCTTTGCTTTCACATTAGAAAAATTCCTATTGAATGAGGTCCCACAAGGCTGCACCTTTTCACCTTTATTAGTAGGTAATTCAATTTATCTGAAGTTTAAACATCTCATAGATTGGGCAAGGGATTTAAGGAAGATAAACTAACACTAGACATCAAATTGCGAATAACGGTTTCGTTGAGAATCTATTTCCGTTATTCCGAATTTATAACAGTCGAAAATATTTATGGTCTTTCGAGGGAAGGAATTTGTAATATTGGTTCCTTTTTTGTAAGGTAATGTTGGATGATTGTTTACTGGATACTGTAATACTTTGGAACAATATTGTTTTATATAAGGTTGAAAGTTTCTTTACCGAAAGTAGAGTTAAAAACTACTTTTTTCCAGCACCTTACTGTTTAAACTCTACACCCAATATATTTCGTCTGTTTTTTCGCTACGCTGATCACACCAATTATAAAGTCATCACCCGTACCTCGCACTAACAAAACGGCACCAACTTGTCTTCGTCATTATTATGCAAGTCACAACTTCAAGTGCTTTTTTTGTTTATTTTTGTTTTCGTTCAGATGATTTTCGCCTGAATATATGCAAAGCTTATGTATGACATTTTGCATGTCAAACATAATGACTTTTGTTCGTTGTCATTATTTCATCTGGGAGTTTCCATTTTTCTAAATGTTTTTGAAATAGCTATATAGCACAAAACATATCCATGAACCATGATGGAAGCTAGAAAAATGATGGTTACCGAGATTGAAAGGCTTTAGGGATTATAAAATCTTTGTATTTGAGGGAAGAAGAAATATTTCCCTTGTTCTTTTTTTTGTTCTTGTTAATTTGAAACAGTTTTTCTATTCCTGGACTTTATAATTTCTTGAGATTCAAACAGGGAAAAACGAGGGAAAAAGGTAGAGGTTTTGAATGGGTGATGGCGGAGTATTTTTTTTTTTATTTTTAAAGGAGGAATAGGTAAGTAGGTATGATGGTGGTATACAGGGATGTTAGATTAGATAGGGGTGGGGTTCTTTATTTTAATCTTTTTGAATATGGCAAAGAATTACTATTCATCTTAAGACCTTGTGCAAATTTTAGTGCAAGCTCAAAATTGTACAGATAATATGGATGGAGAGAAGTTTTGTTTTTTCGTGTACCTATAAGAATTTATAATTCATGGATGGAAAATTTTGTGTTTTAAAATTTAATAGCGTGAAAAATTAACATACGTATAGGATGTTTTTAGCAAATTGAGGATATCAAGTATTTACTTAAAAAAAAAAAAAAAACAATTTTAAGAAACACGAAATAGATATAAGTTAGAACAGTTGGAAATATACTTGGAACTGTTGAAATGAAGATGTTTTTGTATAGAAGACTTATAGGTAAGGTAAGGAATACAATTATTATGAGTTTAAGCCCTTAGAAAGGAGGTTAAGAGTTACAAATAATTATTATTAAGAAATACCTTGGCATAACTCAAAGCATTGTCAAAATTTAAATTTAGTTAAATACTGGTTGCCATAGAATATTAAGTTTAATATTAAGATTATTAAGTAGGGACTTCTGACTGTCATATTATGAGAGCAGTCATTAATTCAGTATATTTTTCCAAATCATCAATTTTGAAAGGATCAACCAACACGAGTTCTTTAAAGAAAAATTCTTTCCAAAAAAATTGATGATGTCACACACTTTCATTTAAAATTATAGAAAGCTTAGTAGGCGTTTAATGATAGTTTCCATTAATTTCATATTTGCTTATAGGTTTTCTAAAATAATTTTTCAAGTTTTATTTCTACATTGAATTTAACTTTTATTTAAATATTTTATGTTTATTTTCAGATTCTGCAGTGAAAATTGGATTATTTCACAAGTAAGTTAAGCATTTCTTAATTAATTTGATATTTATTATTAGTTTAACTTATAAGGATTTCTTATTCGAAAATATTGATGAAAATAAAAATATTATTTAAAATTCTAAAAAAATAGTTCTGCGGTTATAGATGCTTTAAAATTTAAACACTTGTTTTATCTGTTATGAATTTCAATTTTTTAGCGTATTTATCTTAAATTTAATACTTACTTCAAGAAAAATAATTTATACAAGATTTTAATCTTTTTTAAAAATAATTACCCAAAAATAAATTAATATCTGAAGAGATATAATAATTATCTTATTTATAGTTAATGTTGCTATTAATTAATTTATTGGCATAATTTTAAATAAACATAAGAGATTAGTTTGTAATAAAAATTAATTTTAAGAAATTATTCAAAAATTTGAGGCTAATTGGCCCACGGGTAAAGTTGGACCATGAGAATTTCTCAGAAGGAGAAATATGGTTGTTTTTGTACCACCCAGTTTTTTGGTGAACAAAAATTAAATAAAAAAATTCTGATTTTTAAAATTTTAACTTTAAACGCAGATCTTTTTTCAAAAAATAAAAGTATAGGGTTTTTCAATAAGGGCGGGTGGATGTTGTGTGTAAGTATTGTGGTGTTTGCTGTGTGGCAGTAGCGCCGTTCTGGAACCACATGTCGTCTAGGTCCATATGGTTCAATTTGGGCAATTAGAATTTAGTTATCATCGTTATGTAGCGCTCGCTGTTGAAGTACCAATTACGCCGCCGCCGCCGGCCCAAAATCAACACCAAACGGTTACTTTTTGAGAATGCATTATTACCTGGTGAACCTCGCGCGGCAATTTTGCTTGTTGACACAGCCATTCATCCAAAAATGCGCCTCGTCACTAAAGATGATTTTTCGGCTAAAATTGGGGTACTCTTCCAAACGATTTGAAGCCTAGTCAGCGAACAAACGGCTGTTTCTATGGTCATGAACTTTGAGCTCCTGGTTGTGGATCTTATACGGGTATAGGCCCAACGCAAAATTCACCAAGTTGAAATCTGCGAAAGGCCGAGTTCTTGTACATGGCGAGGAACAGGCTGCCTCGGGTTCTGCTGTAAACTTTCACGGTGCGTGGCGATGTTCTGAGCCGATCTTGCGTTCCTTGAACGTACGGGTGTTGGCTGATTGTAAAGCGCACAACGTTTGCTTTAACAAACACTCATTTTATAATAAAGTTTCAAAGTTTCTACATGTTCCAATTTAAAAACCCTATACAAAGCAGAAAATTATTTTTTAACACTTTGATTGCTGACGTCGACGCGTCGTCGACAAATCGTATTTGTTCTATGCGGCGGACGTCGACGCATCGTCGACAACATGTTTATTACTTTCCGACCTCTCCCAATGCCTCCGCACATCCCGCATCCAGGAAAAACGCCATACTATGATACTGACGTCGACAATCGTTTTTTATAGTCAAAAAACAAAATATTAGTAAAATTAAGCACTGATGTAAGTAGAGTAAAAGGAACCTTTTTGACAAAAAAAAATATCCGCATAGAGGGATCGCAGTCAAAATGTTAATATTTCTATTTCATTCAACAACAATCGAAAATTTACAAACTAAATTGGCTCAACAATACTAAAATAAAAACTTAGTTATAAAGTAGACATTAATTTCAAAGAAGAATAAAAAAGCGTGTGCTGCTTTTATTTATTTATTTAACTAGCTGACTCGACACCCGCTGCTGTACTGAATGATCTATGAATGATTCTTCTTATGATTCTTTTCATCACTTAAAGTGTTACGTTGCATAGTTTAAATACGCAGTAGAATTCTTTTGAAAAACTGATTAAAGGAGCCATCTGTTTGGGACTTACATAACTCACAATCAATATACCAAAATTCGACATAAGTAATAATTTTACTAATAAATTTCTAATTAATACATATTGCGACCATTAATTGAAACAAAAACCGTCAGCTTTCAGAATAATCTTTTGACTTGGCTAAGAATTCAATGTAAACAAACATCAGGGCACTGGATTTTTATTTATTAAAATATTTATATTAACTTTTTATTCGCTATACGTTTTTATCCTACAATGATATTAATTTCTAATTTATGAACTTTAAATTCAATAAAGTATTATTTTAAGTTTACAATATAGTGTTTTTAGTTTTTAATAAAATAAATAAATTGGGTGGCGCAACAGTCCGTTAAAAACTATGCATTGTGACGTAATAACAAATTGAATTGGAAAAAAAAATTATTTTGCGAATAAAAGATTATATTATCTTCAAGATAATTTATTCTTTAATGAAAAATGTTTTTGACGTCTGGTTCAATTTTTATAAAAATCCAACTGACAGTTTTTCTAAAAAAAAATAAATTTTTTACACAAAATTCGAAAGAACTGATTTTCGACTCGACATCTCGAGAATAAGCTAAGGTATTGACTACTAAAAAAACGCTACTAAAAATTGGTTTTGTCTAAAATATTATATTGTTTTTAACTTTGACTTAATTTTTAAGAAAAAAAACAATTTAGAGCATATTTTTCAGAACTTACTTACTTATTTAAGGTGGCGCTACAGTCCTGTGTGAACTAGGGCCTCATCCAACAAACTTCTCCATCTAGCTCGGTCCCTTGCTAGATGGCTCCAGTTTCGCGCTCCAAATTAGGTGAGGTCACTTTGCACTTGTGCGCGCCACCTGATTCGCGGTCTTCCTCTACTGCGCTGTCCTGTGGGTGTGGATTCGAATACTTTCCGGGCCGGAGCATTGGTTTCCATGCGCTCTACGTGACCCAGCCATCTTAGTCGTTGAACTTTTACCCTTCTGGCTAACTCTACGTCATATTACAGCCCGTACAGCTCGTCGTTCCATCTTCTCCTCCACTCCCCTTCTATGCATACGGGACCGTAGATCACACGAAGAACTTTTCTCTCGAAGTTCATGCTTCTGCACCGTATAGCGGGGCGGGGATGATGAGGTCTTATATAGCGACACGTGACGTTTTGACCGAGAAGTCGGTGTTGTAAGTACTTTCTTGACGACAGCTTCGTTTTGCCCTCATTAACCGTTAAACCCATTTTTCCGCCTCTGCCTCAATACTCACAAAAGCCCCATTGACATCACGCTGAGTTCTTCCGATTATGTCAATGTCATCAGCATATGCTAGTAATTGGACAGACTTTTGAAAGATAGTGCCTCTAGTGTTGACGTGAGAGCTCTTTTCTTTCAAGTACGATGTTAAAAAAATCGCATGACAGCGCATCACTTTGTCTAAAACCTTTTTTGACATCGAAAGGTTCTGTTGTTTCCAAATCTTATGGAGCAGCGTGAATTCCCCATGGTCATCCTGCACAAACGGATGAGTTTGGCAGGGATGCCAAAACTAGACATGGCTCTATACAGCTCGTCCCTGTAGATACTGTCATATGCGGCCTTGAAATCGATGAAAAGATGGTGGGTATCGATTTGATGTTCAAGATCTGCCGTAATGTGGATATTTGATCGACTGTGGACTTTCCTGGTCTAAAACCACACTGATAAGGACCTATCAGGTTGTTGACGATGGGCTTTAGACGTTCACATGTTACGGCAGAGAAGATTTTGTAAGCGATGTTAAGTAGACTGATTCCTCTATAGTTGGTGAAGTTTAGAGGGTCTCCTTTTTTCAGAATCGGGCAAACAATACTGAGGTTCCGTTCATCGAGCATGCTTTTTTCCGACCATATCTTAGAGATAAGTTGGTGCATGCTCCTAGCCAAATTATCTCCAGCTGTTTTGAAGAGCTCGGCATTCAAGCCATCTGCTCCAGCGGCTTTATTAGACTTCAGCTTAGATATGGCAATCTTTACTTCGTCTAAGTCGGGAGGACGGGATTTTTGGCTTTCGTCGTCTATGATGAATGGATCATCCTGCCTGAAAGCGGAATTTGGTTCGTCGCGTCGTCGCCGTTATATGTACAGTCTGCAGAAGTGGTCCTTCCATATCCTCAGAATTGACTGCGATTCCACTATGATTTTTCCACTTTCGTCTTTGCAGCCTTTGGACTTGTGAGTTCCGTTTCCCCTGCTCATTAAACTTTCGAACTTCATTCCTGCTTTTGCACCTCTCAACATTTTCGACCGCACTCTTCTTGTGCTCTCTCTTTTTCCTTCTGAGACGTCGGTGTTCCTCTTGCCTCTTCTGCTCATAGAGCTCATGAGCAGCTCTCGTCCTTCTATGCAACGCCGCTTTGCGTGCCTGTTGCTTAACTCGGTCGGAGAACGATTTGGTGATCTCTTGCAATTGTAGTCGTTCAATTGCAATTGTAAGTTGTAACCTTCTCCCAGCATCTCTCTGTTTTGCGTTGGGTCTGGAGACGCGAAGTGTTACCTTGGCTACAACGAGGTAGTGGTCGGAGTCGATGTTAGCTCCTCGGAAAGTTCGGACATGCATGATGCTGGAAGCGTGTCTAGCGTCGATCGCAATATGGTTAATCTGGTTGACGGTAGATTGATCTAGAGAACTCCAAGTTCCTTTGTGGATGTTGAGGTGTGGAAAACGCGTATTGGCTACCATGACGTTTCGCCCGCAGCAAAATCTATGAGCCTGAATCCTTTGTCGGAATTATTGTCGTGCAGGCTGTTATTCCACCAAAGATGTTTTCCCTTCGGAGCTTGGCATTAAAAATCGCCCAGGACAATTTTAATATCGTATCTAGGACACTGCTCATATGTTTTGTCTAAGAGCTCGAAGAACATATCTTTGGTGTTGTCATCCTTCTCTTCTGTGGGGGCGTACGCGCATATGTTGCCGAATTTAGCCTTATTGATGCGGATGGGCCTGAGGAGCTCGTTGGTGCACCTATAGCCTAAGTCTGGCTCCAATGACAAATATGTTTCCAAATAAGAGCTGTTGCTTTTCTCTGTAGCGGTCACCATAGTATATATCGCAGTTTTTCATCCTCTTTTTGCCCGACCCATCCCATCGTATTTCCTGGATGGCGGTGATGTCTGCTTTATAGCAGTCTAGGGCCTCGGCTAATTCTTCGGCTGCACGTGGTCTGTTAAGGGACCTAACATTCCACGTGCATATCCGAAGTTCGTTGTCCTTAATTCGTTTGCGTGGGTTGTCAACAGTAAATCCGTCCGTATCCGAGGCTTGTTGGTGCATCGCAATGTTTTTCAGAACATTAAACAATAACAACTAATCTGATAACAAAATTTATTTCGACTTATTTATTTTGAGAACAAAGAAAAAAAATGACCTTACACTTTTTTTTCCTATACAAAATGTTGTATATTCGTGTTGACACGAATAGGAAGTTATCAGTATGGGTCGCATCTCAGAATCTTTTTTATTTTCTACTTTTAACTTCGATTTCATTAAAAAAACGTTATTTTGTTTTTATACTACTTTATATTTATTTTGTATTTTTAGGAATATTTTTATAATTAGATAATAATTAGAATCAGAAAATAATAATATTAATAAACATTAAAAAAGTATGCAATTTTAACTATTATTACAGTATGAGTTTAATGAAGACAATGTTTAAAATCTAAGTAGATTTGTATGTTTTTAACTAGGTATGTTACTGAATGCTAAGAAGTAACAACATTTTTTTTTATTAACAACCAACCTTTGTTCACAGCTTCATGAATTACTTCAAAATTCTTAAACGGATCATCAAGATTAAGATCTTGGAAAGTCTTATAAAGACACCCACATAAAAGTTTTTTGAGATATAATATATAAAACAACATATTTCACACATTACGTAACTTAAAATACCTACTTATCTTTATCACAAACTAAATACATAAAATATTCTTTAAAAAAATATATAAAATCAAAAAACAACTCAGAAAAACATTTAAAATAATTTATATCTTTCTCGTTGTAGTCAGCACCAAATAATTCCCCTAAAATCTATAAAATATTACATTTTCTTCTTTCCTCTTGACCTTGGCCCCATAAGAAATCATAAAAATGTTTCTATATTATACTCTAAGCTATTCAAGAAAAAATATAACTCGCAGTCGTTCACCTTTTAACCCAGAAATAGATTAATTGGCTTCCTGCTAGTTAAATGCTCGTACTCGAGATTATAGAGAAATAAAAATTCATGAAATTTTTTCTTTTCAATATTATGATGAACTTTATTACTTTATACCGTTTAGCCATTGTTATAAGATAATTTTTGTTCTTGTTATTTTGTTTACAACACACTTATCGTTTAGCTGAATTTTTACACCTTAAACATCAAATATTAGCTATAATTTATGTTATTTATCATGATCATGACTTTCTTGACGCTATATACTACCTACTACCGACCTTATACACCGACCCAGACACACGATTTTATGACACCATCAATGACGCGGCTACCACCGCTACGACCACCCCATATATACCTTAGTAGGTTTGTGTATTGTGTATACAACTTGATGCTATACATAAAATAATCTATATCTATGTATATAGCCCGTTGTATAAGTTAGCTTCCAGCAGCGTTTCCGTTCAGAAAGTGTAGTGTGAAAATTTACGTAACCGTTTTTACTGTTTAGCTGCTCGTATAAAATTTCGAGACGACCTTGCCAAACAAAACAATATTCCAACAACAACATCAATAACGAAAATATATACAGAGCACCATCAGAAAGCCAGAGCATATATGGCTCATAAAAACATAGGTCCCGCACAGTCTCACATACAAAAATACGAACATTAAAGCAATAAAATTCTACTACTTTTTCATTCATAAAACCAAATAAAAATAAAAAACAAACAAAAAGCGAACGAAAAAGAAAACATCAGATCAGAACCATCTCAAGCCCGGTACCTTCACAAAAAGTGGAAGCACCAGTGGAATGGAGTTTTTACGACCCCCGTTTGCAACTAAACGGTGTAATAATAATGTTTTACTACGTCCAAGCCATCAACCGCCGGCCGTTCAAAAGAGTGAAAGGCAAACGACACGAATGACACTCTCTATATACCGCTGTTTGTTGATGATGAGAGACTCGGCCTGACCATCATCTTCAGGACAACAATGTTGAGTTGAGGGGAGGTACATTGAACAGTGTTCTTCACTAAAAGGGGAAGGTTTTTGTTTTATTATACCTAACTTGAAAATATTTAAGCTAATAATGGCTTGACTTGTAGCATGTTCTGTAACTCATATTTATTTTTTTTTTAAATTGCATTTCAACTCCAATACGGTCTTCATCTGGACTTACAACAGCCACAGATGATATAACTCTTTGGAATTATATAACTATGCAGCATACGCTGCTGGTTTAGCTTATTGGCAGCACTTTTCTAGGCGTTTCTTAAGTGTCCGAAATAAACAAGTCAGTAAAATTATACATGAAACGCCATTATACAAAGGTTATATCGCTGGGCATATTGTCTTGTTAGGTTATAATAGTACAGTTGTTAAAGCTATATACTGTTCAAGGCTGACGACGCGACGACGTAACGCACGACGCGCGACGAAAGCAATGATGATGATGAATTTTGATTGCTTAAAATTTGCTAATAAAAGTGGGGCAATAAAAACAAAAATTATAATACAACAAACAACTAAACAAAAGTTTACTTAGAAACATGGCACACTTAACAAAAGACCGGTATCTATTGGGGGTTGTCAAAATAAAATGTTGAGACACCCTTAGAGCGTACGTATTCATTATTTGTTTGACTAATTTCACTATATTGACCGGAAGTACCTACTATAAAGCTACAAAATATACTCGCATTATCTCAAAGACTTCAATAGAGAAAGAAAGAGAAAGCTAATTGGGTACGTGAACCTTACTGTTTGTTGGTAAGCTGTATGGCATTATTGGTGTATGCGGTGTTTTGTTTATTGGTTTTTAATAGGTTATAAAATTTTGTATTTATTTTTTTTTATTTTGATTGTTCACTTTTATAACCTAATAACAATTAAATTAATCGCTGATCTATTAAATAAAAATCACATAAACTTTGCTCTTTTTTTCACACGCTTCTCCAGACATACTGGCAGACATACATCAGACGGATTGCCTTAAATTTTTATTATGTTATTATTCAACTTAAAAGAGAGCGGAGGGTGTAAATATCTGTTTTTTTTTGTATAATGATTATCAGGAAGAGGTATTTCTATGTCAATACAGGAATAAAATAATTATTACCTACTTCAAATGAAATTCCTTTTATTGGCCTTATGTGTTCTTTTTGAATCTTTTTCTTCAATTAAATTTTATATTATATATAGTGACGTGATACCAAGTTGTTATAAATTCATAAACAAATTTAACGGTTTTTATAAATTAAAGAACAAAAAAAACGTCCGACTTTTTAAAGGAGAATGATGTCTTAAAATTTAGTTTGAAATGTTCTAAAAATCTAACGCAATACGACCAGTTTTGATAAAAACAGATCTTCTTGAAACCTTTAATTCTTGTGTGTATCTTAAAAATTAGGGTATGCAAGCAAGACAAGTTTATGGACTAGTTGGCACTAGGGCGTTCCTTTTCTCAGCTCAACCCTAGTTCTTATTAACAAACTTTCAGATTTGCTTCGTAATCATATATAAGTTGTTCAACATAGTTGTATGTTAGGTAGGTCAACCGCGACAAACTTAGTTTTGATTACTCATGACATAATATCAAATATGGAAAAGATGAGCAAAACTGATATTTTTTGTACAGACTTTGCGAAAGCATTCGATAGAATAAATTGTAAAGTACTACTCGAAGTATTATCTTCCTTATGTATTCATTCTTCTTTATTAAAGTGGCTAAAATCATATTTAACAGCTAGAATCGAAAAAGTTAAATTTGATCGCTTGGTCTCATATAACATCACTGTTTCGTCAGGGGTTCCACAAGGAAGCCATTTAGGGCCATTACTTTTTTATGTTGTTTGTAAATGGCATTTCTAATATTTTCAATGATTGAAGTTGGCTCCTTTTTGGCGGATGACTTTAAACTTTCTCGTCAAATAAGCTTTGAATCTGGTTGTTTTCTTCTTTTGAAAGATATGGCAAGATTGGATGACTGGTTTAAACGGAATCACCTTCTAATTAATATTTCAAAGTGTCAAGTCTTGTCGTGCTTTAGGAATTACAACACAATTTTGTTTGATTATAGTTATAGTATCAACCACATTAAGTTAGAAAGAATGAGAAAGAAGAAAGACCTAGGAGTTATCTTAGATACCAACTTGTCATTTTTACCTCACTATGAGTATAGGTATGGTAAACAAATCCAATCAAATGCTTGGATTTATCAAAAGAAACACTAGAGAATTCTCAGATCCCTATTCCATAAAATCTTTATACAATTCTTTAGTAAGGTCGATTCTGGAGTATTGCAGCATAGTCTGGAATCCTATATATATATTTTAAAATAAACAACTATTCGGGGGTTATAAGCATTTAAAATCGTGCACATAAAAAAGATACGATTTATTACATTAAACTCAATTCGAAGCCATCATTCTCAGCTTATAACGTCAAATGATGCGTTTGCAATTATCAATCTGACAATTAAAAAAAATCTAGCAAGACTCATAGAGTAAACTAAATTTAATTGTTTTAGAAACAACTTTTCTCCTTAAAATGCAATTAATGACTTTGCTCTTTGTTAAGGTATTATGGATATTTGACTCTTTAAACGGTTTAAAATAAAGACTTATAAAAAATCTACTGAACGTATAACGAAGATAAAAGTCACAATTCTTATGAGTTATAAGCAATTATTAGGAACAAAAAAGGTGTATAATTTAACAAAATGGTGAGGTACTAAAGTCAAAACATTGGTGAAAAGTATTAATCAAGGATTCATGCAAATAAACTAATTAGGTTAAAAGAACATTTATAAAAATGAAAATAATTTGAGGAATAAAACAGTTTAAAAACTTTTAACATTTATCAAAAAGAAGCACTTTGACGGAGAAAGCTTTACATAAAAGACCTTTAAAATTATCAGTTTACAAATGCAGAATGGAAAATAATAAATATAGGTACATAAGTATGAATTAAATCACAAAATTAAATATACAAAAAAAATTGCTCAAAAATCAATCTCAAAAATATGTAGATTCGAGTATATTTTATCCGCTTGACCCAGTATACTTACATATTATTATAATGAATTCAGCATTGAAATACATTTGCGCACCAATTGAGTTCATCAAGAGTCTTTTGCCAATTTTTGTTTCAATCTTCTTATACTACACGAGTGTATATATGTAGATACGAGAACAAAAACAGCTTTTGCTGTAATAATTATTTCAATGAATATATTGCGACACTCCAGATAAAATACTTCTTTTGGAAGATAGAAAGAAAAGATATTTATTAAGTAATTTATGATTCGCTTTTTTCTTTGGCTTTTAATACAATTTTGTTTGTTGTGTTTTTTTAAAAAATGAGCGCACGAAATATCTACCTACTCTTATTATTTGAAGACTTCTTTTACCTATATTAGAATGTATTTACAATGCAGTTCAGTGGATCTTATACAGAAAATAATAAACAAAATATGAAGACTGTGTTCCAAATGAGGCAGAAGCCAATTGCGTTCTTTAGAACCTGTAATTTATACGCTTTTTTTTTTAATTTTTAGTTAGTTTTTAGTTTTTAGTAAAAAAAACTATAATTAAGTATTTATATTAAAGTATTTATTTATATCTACTAAAAAACGTTTTTAGAAAAACATTTTAGAAAGTTTGAAAATCAAAAAAGAACCATTTTTATAAATGAGTCTAACTAAACGAATCGCACTGTATCTACGTGAAAACGAAACAAAAATTGGAATCACAAACTTATGCCAAGGCTATAAATCCATTATCATTTCTCAGCCTTTTTTGTGTATCTACTCTCTTGCCTTTCGATGAATATGCCGGCTGCTGAAGGCTGATGGCTAAAGCCGATGATGGTGATGCGGATTCACCCTCTTGCGATAAATTTATTAAACAATTTATTCCTGGTTCTCGGACAAAAATCTGCATAATGGAAAACTTTTTTCTCTTTTGTATAAAAATGTAAATAAAGACAGACATGGATTTGCTTTTAAACTTTTCATTCCTTTTTATTTAGTAAATGTATTTTCGTTCTTGTATTCCAACATTCAATTCATCGTTGGCGTTCGGTTTGTCTTCGTTTGTTGCCTTTTTTGGTCTTGAAATGGAAATGGAAATTTATATGTACTTTTCTACACCTATCTTTCTATCTATCTATCTATCTATCTGGTTTTTCTCTTTTTTATATTTTAACAATACCAACCATTTTTAATGTTAAATCTTTATCATTGAAACACACAAACAAAAATAATAAAGAAAAAAATAAATGGAAGTTTGTGGATATCCTGTGCAATGAATCATTTGTAATGGTTGAAATATTTTGTTTACCTATTCGTGTAATTGTCTACCTCTGTACTCTGTAAGCATACATATACTCGTATATAGGAAAAGGTATAAGAGTAAAACTATGTGCTGCTTATTTGGTTAGTGATGTTAATGTACTTACTTCGACAGCTTATTTAATGACTGTCTTACATCAAATATTCATGACTTTGGGCCATTGAGATAGATGAATGATTATACAATATTAGAACTTCAGACAAATAAATCAGTATTTTGTTTCTGTGGATAAATTTTAACGATCCAATCAATCATGGATGATAATATGTTGATATTCTATACAAACTTTTAAATGATATACATCGACTGACACGTGCTTATTGTTTATTATTGAAAGAAGGATGTGTGAATTGTAGGTGGATACCTATGTTGATTTATGTAAATTTTGTTCAAGATGTTTTCTTTAGAAAGGGTTAAATATTTTTCAACGATCAAAAACTCATAATGTCGCATACACAAATAAATATTATTTTATGCGTATTGGAAGCGTATGAGTCGTTTATTAAAACATGCTTTAACTACACACAAACGTATAACGTATCTGAAACAAGGACCTTCTTATGTAGGTAATGGCTTACTGGATTTTGCTGAGTTGTTTTTAATATAAATTGCACGCTTGTTTTATTCGTCTTAAAAAATGTCAGAACAGGCATCTAGATTCAAAAGAAATAATTAAGATTGTTTTTTCCACAAATCTGTCTTTAAAAATATTATGTTTAATTGTATAAATACTTTTTTGGGTCTAAATATTTTATTAGTCATAATACTTAATTTAAAATATTGTATTCCAAAATTCTGTACTTCAAAATTCTACAAACAGATTGAAAAAGAAAAATCTGGTAGGTTTCGAAATTGTGTATGGGGCATATTACTCGTACAAAATTCTGTATGTTTAAAGTAGGTACAATTTCAAAATTCTGTATTCCGAAATTCTGGGT
Source organism: Eupeodes latifasciatus (assembly GCA_920104205.1). Taxonomy (NCBI): domain Eukaryota; kingdom Metazoa; phylum Arthropoda; class Insecta; order Diptera; family Syrphidae; genus Eupeodes; species Eupeodes latifasciatus. The sequence continues at coordinate 309,460,814 of OV049924.1, forward strand.
AGTCTACTTCAAAATTCTAAAAATAGATTGAAAAAGAAACTTCGTAATACATTTCCACATTATTAAAACTAATTTTTCTTTTTCAACCCACTTACAATATTTTGGGATAATTACTACAAAAACAATAATATTGTATTAACATTCTTAGAATTAGTGTTTTGTAAATATACTTAAGTGTCTAATGTTAAGTTATATTTATATAAATTAACATATCTCTTTTTTTATTTTAACGTTAAAAACATGAAATATTTTTTTTTAAAAGTTGAAGATCAGAATTTTGCAGACACACACGTTTCAAGAATCCAACGTACAGTATTCAAAAACACAATATCACACACAATTTTGATCATACAATATTTTGAAGTACATAAAAAATCATTTTGAAAACGTAAACAAGTGTGTAGTGTAAACCTAAATTTAAAAAGAATTTTTGTAATTATCATTTTGTTTCTTATTTTCGTTACTATTTGTATGGCTTTGAAAATAAGGTACTTCTGGTTTATCATTTGTTTTAATTTTTAATAAATAATACATAATCGAACTCTAGTTTGTTTTTAAAAGAGCTCTACAAAAATAGGTATTTTTTTCTAAATACAGTATTTTTGTTAAGAGAATTTTGAGAATATTTTATTGACCTTGACCGCTTTATTACTTCTTAGTCAAATAAGAGTTCCACAAGTTCTTATTTGTTGTTTCAGTTAAGCTGTTTTCAATGAAAGCTATGATATTTTGATTAAGAAATCAATATGAATTTTTGGTTAATTTTGTAAAAAGTTCCAACTTATGTAGTATACTTTCAGTGTCATCGTTATTGATAATTACAAATCTGTTAAACTAAAACCAAACAAAAAAATGACCTTCAAATTTGTGTGTACCTTTCAAGTAAGGAAATTTATTTTTTAACATACTATAGCGAACAAAATCTAATTTGGTGTCCAAAAAGTATAAAATGTCTTTTACTACGGTGAATTCAGAGTATGGTATTTATTACCCCATTTAATCTCATGGGTGGTGAATATTTAAATAAAATTGTACGCCCCAATGAAAGCAACCCTCATCATCATAACGCAATACTTCGGTAAAAAAAAACCCACTTACACTCTAACTACAATTATTGACTTTGAAATGTTTGTTTGTATTAATAAATTTATGTTACTAATGTCACGACTATATTTTTAGTGATCCCAATAGAAGTTTTCATACTTCTATGAATGCTATGTAGCACAGAAGTTTTAAAAATAATTTTAACTATATTCTGTCTTCTTAAAAATTTAAATTCAAAATGAAGTTCACATTTAATGATGTTTTGAATGAACGAAAATGAAAGATGGGAATACAACAATTTATTCTTCTAAATTTTAATATGAATAACAACATCGCTTTCATTGTTGAATTGCCAATCTACACTAAAGTTATTCAAAATACTTAAGACTTTTTAATTCAAAAAACTATAGTAATCAAAAATACCTATATTAAGTTTATCATTAATTTTTTACGAAAGTTACTTCTAAAGCACTTATAATTGAAAAGATATTAAAACACCGGAATAAGTTAGAATATCTTAAATTAATGATGTTAGTTATCTATTGTTTTAAATATTGCTAATTTCTTTGATAAGAAGAAAAATTTATTTTTTTAGAAGATTAGTTTATATGGAATCATTACTAATTTTGCCACAAGATCAAAATTACAAATTTAGTCGTAAGATTTAAAAAGGCTTTAAAATATAAATAACGCTAAAATATTAAAAAGTAGTCCTGATGTAACGAGGTATTAAGATGTATTTGACTTTAAACTTAAATCATATTAAATCATGATATTTACAATAAAAGTTGTGAATAATAAAACAAAAACAAACAGTGAAACTTTTGTTGCCCTGTGGCAACACTGTTCATTGTGTAAGTATAAAACTTAACACATTTTAACAAAATATTTTCTTCCTAAACCAAAAGTTCTGGTTCAAAAGATAACTTTATTAAAAGGCTTTGCTTTGTTTCTTAAAATAGTGCGTTCGTGCTGTTTTATCCAGTCATATTAATTTAAACATTTTCTTACTAAATACAAAACAAGTCAAAATTAATTTAGATAATTTTTTTGAACCTGGCTCTTAATACTAATATGTATATTTACATTTTTAAAATAGGCCCTTAAGTCAATAATAGAACTTTATTAATTGAAATCATTTTAACTTAAAGTATTTAAAAGCCTTTGCATAAGTTATTAGGGAAGATATGTTGGTACAAACAGATATAAGACTCTACTTTTATATGAACTCAATAACAATATTATAAACCAAAATTTACAAAATGACCCGACTTTTTTCCGTACAGCAAAAATGCCTAGAAAATTAAAAATACAATGATTTCAAGAAAAAGAAAAAAAAATTGAAACCACAAGTACCTATTCAAATAAGGTTAACAAGTAGATTTATCTAAATTGTTTTATTTCAAACGAAATGGATTGAAACAATTAAGATAAAGAGAATTGTCAGTAGGAACCTTCCCTCAATACAACTGTTTCTGCATACATCCACAAAGAGGCACCTATAGATACTTTATGCTTACTTTTATTTACATACATCACCTACTAAACAGAAGCTTATTTTTATAAATATACAAATTTGTGTGTGGCTTAACTTTTTCTATTACTTAGAAGTCTATCTTTATTTTACAAAACAACTCCCTCTCTCTAATAGCTCCACCAAAAGTCTATGAACTCAAAATATAACGTGCAAATGTCTGCCACCAGAGTCGTTAATTTTAGCAATTGTCTTAAATCATTTGACATTTAAGCTAAACTGTCATAGTATTGAGTCACACACCACGAGAAATAAAATAAAACAAAAAGAAAACAAACCAAAATAAAAAGAATCTATATCGCGCACATATACACACCACACCCAGACCGGTTCACGTGAGTTATGGTCATAAAATGTATTGATTTTTGTTTAGTAGATGTATCTAGAAACTGTTGTAGGTTCTAGGTTTTGATACGTAGGTCGGTATATAGTCGGTATTCCACTTAAGTTAAGTCGAGTTAAACCTCTGAAGTATAGGGAGTGGAAGAAGATTAGCAATTCATTTAGCAATTTGTAAAAATCGACAAGAAACCTTGAAGTAGTATAATTTTCCTCAACAAAACTAAAAAAGAGTTAAAAAATGACCTTCGGCATTTTTTCAAATAAAAACAAAATCACTCTTCACAACGACTTCCCATATTTTCAAGGATTTTGTGTGCCTTTTTAGCAATTAGCTTGAGAATAAATCGTTCTTACCTTGAATTTTTGTGTCCCTGCTGATTGTCGCGTTGAACCAGAAAATAAAGCGACAAAAACAAACAGAAAATAAAACAAGAATCGCAATCAAACTTTTTAAACTATTCGAAACACCCGATTTATCTACCTACCTACATCAACGGACCTACCGAGTTCTATTTTAGTCATTCCATTCTACATTCATAAGCCAAACATCAATTTGCCTTTGCCTTTGCTTTTGCTTTTGCCACCATTCGCTTCACATTGTCCGTTCACAAAATACCGCAGCCATATGCAACTTCAAATTCAGACACGGTTTCATTGTTGAATTCCTGTTTCGCTTTAACTACCACGCCTATTTTTTAATGGCGTCTGGGCAGAAAAAAAAATGATGGCTGCTCGGTGATAGCTTATTTTGTTGTTGTGTTGACTGTTGTGCGCATAAGCGGCAAGCACCCATCATAACAGCCAATGGCAAAAGAGTTGTGTGAGAATGTGTGAGTTTGGTTGAAATGTTTTCCAAGTAGTTGTGTTCGAGAAATGTGGCTTTAGCATAACAATTGATGTGTTGGTGATGAGGGAAATTTATATTGATTTTTACTAAGGTTCTTGTATTAGATAGAAAGACTGTCGTCCAGCCATCTAGGTTGAAAATGTTGAACTATGAAGTTTGTGATGCTACCCACAGATGGCTATAGTATTCATGTTGGTTTTTCAATGTAAATTATTATTGTTTTGCAGAATTTCGGCATAAATTCACTACATTGTTCCCTGTAGAGTTTATTGGTTGGGCAAGGTAGCAAGAAAGGGAACGAAAAAAGTTCATTGTTTGAAATTTTAATCAATAATCACAAGGATATTGTTAAGTTGTGCTTATGATGGTAAAGCTTTTCATGGGCGTAGTTCGTAAGCTCTGCTTTGCAGAATAAATCTGTATACCTTTTACATTTAAAAATATCTATAAGTAAGTGTGTATATAATTTTGCACCATTTTGAAGGCTTTTAAATTTAGCTGGAATTGGTAGGAAGGAAGATAATGTATAGAACTTCATTTTTCAATAAATTAAAGTCTTACATTTTTCGCTTTGTTTGATAAGAAGATAAGCGTAAATTATTGTATTTATTTTAAGAAAATTTCGCTTATGAGTTATTCTTTTGGACAATAAGGAAGTTTGTATGTCTCTTATAATTATTGCTTGCGGTAGCCATCAATTACTTAAATCTTTTAGTTAGAATTGTACGTAATGGCTGCTTTATAAAATGGACATTTGACATAATTTAAATTAAATAAACTTTAAGATAAGTATTTATTTTAAGTAAGATAAGATTTTTCCCATAAAATCATATGAGTAGGAATTAAAACATAATTGTGCAAGCGTTAAAATTGTCTATTACGAGTATACTTTATTTAAATACATAATACATACCTACCTCTAATTACATTGCATGTTAAGGAGAATTGTGAAGAAAGATATTCTTGTGATTGTTAAAATTAAATCATTCCATTTAATTAATTAGTACATTAAAACTCGGCTTGTTTTCAATTCAAGCTGAATGAAATAGCAAAAATATAATACAACTGTGTATTGCATAAGTTAGGTTAATCAATAAATATCTATACATAGAGAATTTATGAGCGGAAAGTTTTTATCATCAGAGTAGGTAGGTATGTGTTTTAACTCTAAGACTAAATTTGTTTAAAATATTTTGTTTGTAAGCTTTTATTAGCATGAGTATAGGTATGGTATCGAAAAAGGCTTTTAAAGTAATAATTATTACTTCAAATACTGGTTTAAGCATAAAGATTATGAACTGATACGAAAATGTACTGTATAGCTTCCTATAACATCCTAATTTGTATTTGATAGCCTTAATAATATTTTTTTTATTTTAATGATGCATAAATTCAAAAAAAAATATATATTAAGTTTGTTTTGTATAAATATAAGTAAAACAAAAATTAAATGTATAGATACTATTTTATATGTCGAGGCATTTATCCAAAACCAACATTTATTCAAATATTTGACATTTATAAGCATTTCTTTTAAATTAACTAAACAAACTAATAAAAAGATCATTTAAATAAAACATTTGTATTAAAGAATTAACTTTGAAGCGGATATGTAAGGTATATTCACCCGCCAAGTAGGTAAACAAATGAAATATGTACATTTTTTAAATACCTACATAAGATTTCATTAAAAAATTTAACTTGTTTTTTATTTTGACTACCGCTCGTCACCGCCGCCGGTAAAACACCGGGTAGGTAAATATGTTTTTATTGTTGTTTAAAAAATATAAAAATTCCACTAAGGTAGATAATACATTAAATAAATTTTTAAAAATAGCAGAATCAGCAAAAATTCTATGATAAGGAAATAAGAACAAAGGGGTTAATATGGAACAAATAATAATTAAAAGGATTTTTGCAGAGCAATTTGTGTAGCCATCGCTTAGTGTTTATATAATTTTGTTAATTGTAAACTATTGGTAAAATTGAATTACTTTTTATTTAGTCGATAAATTGCTCAATTTCGAATTAAAATATTTTTGATTCGAGCTGATGGTTTGCAGATAAAACTAAAAAAAAATAAAAAAAAAAATCATAGAAATATACAAAATTTCTGTATGTATTTTCGAAAAAAGATTCAACTTACTATAATTAGAATATTAAGAAATTAAATATAATTCTAAATATGTTTTTTTTTGTTTTAAGAATAAAATATTTGAATAACTTTTGATACGCGTTAATTTGAAATTTTTTCTTTGAACCATGACAATGAGCGTCATAATAAAAAATTACTTTCGAAGTAGTAACTTTTGCTTCTATTGCGAAAAAATATATCAACTTAAAAACCTTATTAATATATTAAATGGCCTCAAAAAGATTGTTTAAAAACTTAAATTAGTGGCATTTCTTACGAAAATTAGTATATAGGATTTAAATTTTGTATTTGTTTCTAAGATAAACTAAATGCAAAAATATTAAAGTAACATTGATTAGCAAGAACTCGGAGAGGGTATTCCAAATTAATGGTGACTTTGTTTCTAGTTTCTAAATCGGAGCACTAATGTGGAATGTTGCTGGCTTGAGCAGTGGACCTCTTTTTTCAAAATTCCGTCTATATTGAGTATACAAATCTTCCTGGTAAAAAAAGTATCTTACTCTTACAAAAATTAATGTTGTTAAGTTTGATATGGACTGGAAAGGTTTTATTTCCACTTAATACAGATTTTAAAAACTGGTTTTCTGTATAGGCAATTATACATCAATTATGACCATGAAACATAAGTTAAGTTTCTTAAATTTTGTATTAATATGTTTATTAGTTACTTCAACTCTAATATACCTTTTTTTGGAATGAGTGACTAGTTTTTTTTCTACTTCTACTTAGCTAGTTTTTTGAAAAGTTTAAATTTCGTCTTCATTGTAAGGTAATCCTTTTTATTCGAGGACATTCTTTTGTTCAAAATATTACAATTCCTGAAGATATACATATTACAATTAGGAAGTTATTGTAATCGGTCTGATTTGCCAAATTGAAAATTTTGACTTTCCGCGTTTCAGGGTCCCTAGATTTTTAAAGAGATGTCTGTGCGTGCGTGTGTAACGTACTTTCGCAAATCCGTACATTCGGGAAGCTCTTTTCGTCGACCATATCTAAGGAACCAGTGGAGATTTCAACTTCAAAAAAGTTTTGTTTTACAGATAATAATGCAGAAAGGACTATTAAAACAATTGAGTTAGTTTTTTTTTTTATCATAGCAATTTAAAAAAAAAAAAGTGAAAACGTTGTTCAACCCAAAATATCTCACGAACCAATAACGCAAGCGACTTGAATTTATTTGTATATTATATGTTGTGACGTGATACCAAACAATTATCTTTTTGGAAAACAAATCAATAAACGTTTTTTTTATAAATCAAAAAAACTGAAAAAAATAATTGTCACCTCTAATATTTTACGAACAGAAAATGATTTTATCCCCAAAAGAATTGTATGCAACGAAGAATAACGTTTTTGACATCTTTTAAAATTTTGAGAAAAATCGAATTGACAGTTTTTTTTACAAGAAGAAAACCTTAAAAAACATTACAAAAGTTGGTAAAAATTGATTTTCGACTTTAATGTCCTTTTAAAAATCAAGGATATTGGCTTCAAACAGATTTCATCTTATATAAAATATTGTTTTCAACATTCACTAAAATTCGTATAAAAATCCAACAGTCAGTTTTTTTCATAAAAATTAAAATCTACATAAAATAGTACGTAAAATTCGTACAAATTAATATTCGATTCTCAACAACAACATTATATGAAGGCATTGACTTCAAAATGTTTTCATTCTGTGCTGTTGTTAACATATAAGATATTATTCTTAGAAAATCCCAATTTGTATTTGTTTATATAATATATACAAATTTTCAAGAAATGCTACTAAAAAAAAGAATAAAGATTTTAAAATCAAAGTATTTCATCATATGTATATCTTTAGTTAATGTTTTAGAAAAAAATTAACTGACACCTTAAAAAAACCTTCAAAACCAACAAAAAACAAGCAAGATAAATTGACAGACGGGATGGGAAGTTATCACCGTGGGTCACATCCCAACCTCTTTTTTCATTTTAAATCCTAGGTTTTGAAAAAAAAACTTTAAATAGTATTTTCTTCTTCTTATTTTTATTATTTTTAAGAAAATATTGAGTGTAATTTTTTAAGTACATGAGTCTATATAGATATAGGAACTTGATAAAAATTAAATCTACAAGGACTGCACGATAATAATGCACAATGTTTCTCATTTGTTTTTGTAGTTCGAGCTCAATAAGTTTTAATTTTTGTGGTCTATAATATGACGAAATAAAACAAAACATGTTGATGTTTTCTTACAGGCATGTTTTTGGTTTTTTCAACATCAGTTTAGCGGAAAAACTATAGTATATCAATTTCTTAAAACAAAATTTCCCAAACTTTCACATTTAATTCATCTTAAGTCTTCCAAAATGGAAGAATGATCTCTGCATTTTAACTGCAGTACCTACGGAAATTTAAAATGTTTCTAATTTTATTTTTGTCCATTTCTATTTACTGCCCAAAAATGTAGCTATCTTTCCAAGAAATTTGCTTATTCTTTTAAACGAATAGTAATCCAAACAACAAAATCTCTGTAAGGGTAGTGACAATGAGTATTTTCTGTTAACTTAACATTTTCCAAATAAAAAAGAGACCTCTCAAAAGCAAAAGTAAAAGTGACAGCAGCTGGAGTGCAAATTTCCAAAGATTTAAAATTGATAATATAACTCTTTACCTGTCAACATCATAAAACCAACAAAATCTGTAGTCAAAATAAAACAACAGGCTTTCCTTTTTTTTAAAAATAAAAAGGAAAACTCAAAAAACACATCATAAAACAATACATGTGTTTCCTTTTACTACTTTCTCTTTTTTTGAAAAATACATACAATTTTAAAGGGTTATACATGATTTGTTTATACCTGAAATGTTTGCATGCACGTTTTGTTTCTTAACTTGTACACATTTTAGGTAGACAAGACGCTCATATAACCATAAACGTATTCATCTCATATCTTTAACCAGTATAAGAACAAAATTTAATGGAATTTGTGCAATTAAAACAAAAATACGTTTTTGCAAGACATAGGTACGCATACTCGAGAAAGGACTTCTTGAATTTTTGTCAAAAAAATATAAAAATAATAAAAGAAAACGTTATTGTTTACTGGGTGGAAAGTTTAAGATGTAAAATTTAAAATTAGTGTTAAATTATGTGTTAATAAATAATAAAAAGCTCGCTTTTACACCTATACAAATGTTTAATAAAAAATGTCACTATATATACAATACGTATACACCCACGATAAATTAATATCGTTTTAATTGTGTAAAACACATATGTACGTACATACATACATTGTACATTCACGTAAAATAAAATTGTCATGATAAAATACATTTTGTATTTTAAGCGGGCATGGTGTGTATATATTTGGCTACCGAGAAAATGGATTTAATTCGTTTTTAATTGTACCTAACAAGAAAGCTAAAAAAAAAAAACAAATACAATACAAATTTTATTTAATGAGTAACAGTAAATTATTAAATAATGGCACGTTAAGGTCGTTATTGTGTAAAATGAGTTCAGGGAGTTCATATTCAAATGAATGACTTTAAGAAATTATATTTTCTTGGCTAATATGGTGGTGTAATGTTAAATTAAATTGATGTTATTTTTATAATTTATTTGAATATTTAGTTTTACGATTTTGACCACACTTATTATGATAATGTGGTTCTTGGATTAATGAACAAAAGAAAAACTTAAATGTCTTCGATTTTCAATTTTATTGTCTTTTTTAATTGTTATGTTTTTAAATGTTGAATGTGAATTTTTTTTAAAGGAATTTCGACTATGAAAATTGTTTTCATTTCGTTTATTATTAGTGAACTCGTTTAAAAGTTATTGAGAGCTTTATTTTAATACATGGATACAACTTTAATAAGTGAAAATACTTATTAAAAGACACTTGATTATCCAATACTTTTTTATGGAAAAACAATACTTTTTCTGTGGAAGTAAATAAAAACTCCAAAAAGTGATGAACATTTTTAAGTTGCAAATTGGTATTAAAATTTATCAATTCATTCTGTCAATCATTTCCATGGTTAAAATATGTTTTTTGATACAAAAATTATTCGATAAGTAAGTAATTATATTTCGATAAATATTTTTACCGCATGAAGTTGCATATTGTAGAGCACAGTTGATAATTTGAACATGTGATATAAGAAACAGTGAAATTAGCCATCAAATTTAACTAAGCTAATAAAAGCTTTAAAGGAAGTTCAACAATTAAAAAACATTTTAAAATTTTTTTCGAAAACCATTCAAATTTCTTTAAGAAATTGTCACATCGTAATATAAATATAACAGGTTTTTATATTGCAAAGCGAAAAAGCAAAAAGACTAAAAGCTTCCATACAATTGTATGGAAAATATGAAAAAGCTGAAATGTAAGCAGGAACATTATTTAACCAACCATAGAAGAATTATTACTTCAACCAAAAACGTAGTGGCGTTAAAAAACGAAGAAATTTTAGTTTTCCTTGATAATTTGTCACATTTTGAAATGAATAAATGTAATAAATAATAATTTTAGAAAAATATTTAGTTTTGATGAATAAAGCATTCAATGAGAAAAATGAGACGGACGATTTATGCATCGATGGTTCAACTCTTAAGAATTATTTAGTATTATAATTTTGATGTTTTGTTCTGCTTGTACATAATTTTATATGTAACGGTATTTCTGATCTGAATGAAATTGCTTTCGTATTAATATCACTGATTAAATGTTTATAACAGATAATTTGTATGATCTTCTGATGGCCTACTTACATGACAAATAAGTTTTTGATATTAACGTTAAGAATTAAGAGACTGGATTGAAGACTAAATAGGTATGCGTTGGGGGATTAAACTGTAAACATTATATTTATATAGATGATAAATAAACATAATGGTATTATACCTTTAGTAAGTTATCTTGAAACATCATCTGTTGTTTTAGAGACTTCAAAAATATTAGTGTTACGTAGAAAGGGGAACAAATACAAATTGTGTACTGATACTGTTTCCGAGGAATTAAAAACTCTTTCCTGTCATGAAAAAGTGCTTCTGAAGTTACACAAATTCGGCATAAGAAAATTTAGGCCCTTTCCATTCCAATCATAACTCCAACAATAAAATGGTTTGAGATTTACATATAGCTAGAAATTGGTTCTTTAATAGCTCAATATTTATTTAATTCTATCAAAACAATAATTTCAATTTATGCTTTATGTATGTACATTGTTCATACATATGTATATATATAAGACATTTTTTCCAATTCGAAAGAAAATATATTTAAACAAACATTTTCAGGTAGTGTTTTCTACTTCCATTGAATGTATGAGGCAGGCTTATCCTCTTTTTTAAGTTATTTATTCCTTATCATCTTAAAGTAGACAGCTGCAGATCTACTTATCATGTCAACCATTATCTTTAATCTAAACTAGACCACACAAGTTAGAATGATAATTGAATTTTTTTGATTTGCAAATGAATTCATTGACAAACAAATTCTATCAATAACTCAGATCATATTTCATAACTTGTGGTTTTCTAACAAACCACTTACAACATGTTTGGTCCTTCAATAAAAAAATCCAATATATATTTATGAACAAAATTCGGGCTGAAATATCATCAGAGTATTCATGAGATACGATTTAAAATGTACTATTACCTTAAATCATCAGTCATCTCTTGTAAATTGTAGTTGATAACGAAACTTAAACAAACATATTTATATTTATAATATTGGATTTAAACAGACTCAACACCAATCCAATGGTTCACTGTTATATATTTGTGAAGGACACAAAATGAAATACTAAAAAAGTATCTACAGAAATAACAATCTCAGAGCCAACGAACCTTCACTGACTGATACATGCCAGTGTTATTGTTAAAACAACGCACTTAAAATTCATATCGCATTTCTCGGGCAATTTATATAATGTGGTGACATTTTTATAGGAAATGGCGGCTAGAAACTAACAAAAAAAAGATACATATTTTGTATGTAGCTAGACAGAGTGTAAGATACTTACATAAATAGCATATCGAACAATTTCGGCCATGATAGGTTTAAGTATAGACAAGATAGAGAGGCACCCAAATTATGTATTTTTATTTTTTCCTCAGATATAAATACAACAACTTCAGGCTATGTTCGAAATACTTTCATTTTTCTGTCCAAACATTTTTCACATACCATACAAACTGAAATTGTACCCCTCATGACTATTGTAATTTTCTTTAGGTGTCTGCCTTAATCCTTATCATTTCGGAACATTTATGTAAAGAAAAACGTCACGGAATAGGCTATACCTATCTATAAGATACGTTTTGTGTGTGCACTGCACCGCAAAGTGATTAATATGGACAATATGTTGCATTCTATCTTGTATTTTGAGAATTTCGTTTGTTTTTGATGATTTCTTCTTTAAATCAATAAATTATTGCATTTATCTTGTTTCTGAGTTCAAAACACGTCAAACTTGAGTAATTTATTCAGTTTTTATTTTGTTTTAATACAAAAATTTTGTTTCTTTTTGGTATTTCAACTTTAAAAACTTGAAGTGAAGACAGATATATAGTATTATTTGTGTACTTTCAAAGTGTATCTACATTTTAAATAATCTTCTAAAATGAGCAAAGGAGAAAAAACTGACCTCTTCAAAAACATAAGTCAAAGCAAAGAGAAATATATTTTTGTAACAAAATGTAAAATTAAAGAACATCGTCTATGAGATAAGTCTTTTATAAATATTATACCCTTCTTTTATTTAAAAAGAATAAGATACAATTTGTTTGAGTTTGTGAGAAAATCATTTCCATTCCATTTTTGTACCTATAATTTAGCGATAACTTGTTAATTGGAATTCCTCAAAGCTTAATTATGAGAACAATGTTAAACAAATAAATAATTTCTATACTAAATTTTCCCAAAATCATGATTTACTTTAATAACTTTATAAGTACGTTACCTTAAAGATGGAAAAAAATACATTATTAGGTTTTGGGACACTATCAGACTAAAAGGAGTTAACTTCCACTGTGCGAAATGAATTGGAAACTATTTTTAATTATTTCAGTGGAATTTTGGAGTCAGTAAGTAATGCAAAAAAATCTCCAATTAATAAAATCTAATGACAAAACCAGCGTTGAATAAAAAAGTCAGAATTTTAAAATTTTAAATAAATTATATTATATTAAATTATTAAAAAACATAAAGGGCCGATTTCTGGACGAAGTTCTAAAATAAAATAAAAACTCGATCTAGTAATTTTCGGTATATCTTTGGCACGCCATTTTAAAAATATTAGAACTAAATAGAGCATTTCTTCACATCTTATCATGTCTCTAGAACTCGGTTTAAAGCCAATTTGGAGTTTTAGGAATTTTGGATCTCGGTTGAATAGAACTGAGTTCTTACGCGTTTTTTGCTATTTTGCTATATTTTTGAAGTATATTGTAGCACCCCGTAGCTGGTTCTAAATTAAAAACATTTGTCCCTTTTTGTTATATTAAGGATTTGGTTTTGATGTTTTCACTTTTTTCGAAATAAAAATTGTGTTTTCGTATTTTATTGGATTTCGTTTAAAATTTGGTATATTTAAAATTATTCTTATGATGCATGCAATTTAAATGATAGAAAGTATTATATTGAAAGTTTCAAGAAATCGTGTGTTCAGTAGAGTCAGAAAAGATTATTGTCGAGACGAAAAATGCAACAATTATGCTAAAAGTTTTGTAATAATTTAAATACAAAGATCTTATGTTTATTTGTGCATACTCAGTAATCGTGGCCATTATAAATGCTAACACTTTGATGTAATAATGTCCATTCAACCTTTTGATGTAATAGATATGTTTAATGGGTTTAAATGCTTATGTTAATTTTACACTTTTTGAAACTGTCAGCGTCTACAACATTTTACACTGTGCAGCTTGACTACTTGTCAAACCGTCGAAGTTTATGTATTTTCTAAAAATATTTAATTATTGCACATACAATTTTCTTGTGGTCTGATATTAATCCAAAACCGAAATGAATATAAAAATTAGTTCTTTGGAAAAAATATAAACATTGCTAATTCGAGTTCTAATATCCCCATATTTGAGATCTAAATCTAACGCTTGAGAACTTGACGAAGAAATGAGTTACTCAATCGAGTTCTTATTTATCAATAAACCAAGTTTAAGAGACAAGAACTTTGACACAAAATTGGCCGTAAAAGTTATAAATTTTGCGAAATTTGAGAACATTTGTACTGGAACTAACTTTTTTATGAAAAAGTCTGGCTATATTTGATTTCTCTGTCATTTAGATCTATGATTACATACCATCAGTTAGATCTATAAAACAACAAATACCTTTAAAAAAAGACAAAAATGGCAGACGATAATATCAAGAATGTGATCTCAAAACTGCTAGATTGTCTAATGTTTTAAAGATATCAAAGTTTAGGTTGGTATAGTTAAAAAGTTAATCGTATTAAATTAATATTTCCCAAACATTGGTCATTGTCAGTGTAGCAGTTTTGACATTCTTGACATTATCGTCTTCTGAAGATATTCTTCAATATGAAAAAAAGTCGAAACAGTCAGTGACAAAATAGTTTTATAACAAGGAGAAATTACAAATCAAAATTTATTTGAAATTGTTCACATTTATTTTCTGACATAAATGGAGCAAACCAATTTCTGAATCGTAGATACTTACATTATAATGAATCTAGAAAGGAAATAATGCATATTTACCTGCTACAACTTATACAAAAATTACATTTTCAAACCAAATGCATTTAATAGCAATTTAAATCCATTACTATTAATCTTTACAAGCATCAATGTCAATTTAATGACTTCCGCGCTTTGAACTTTCCGAAATTATTTATTCAAATCACTCATAAATTAAAATGTATAAGAGCAAAATGCAACTTTCAATTTCTCACCTGCAACATTTGCACAAATAACTAGTTATCTAGTAGTTGAAAACCGTGGAGATAAGATTGAATTTTTAATCTTAGCTTTTAAAATAAAATCTATGTAGTATATCTATTGCATAATATTTTAAGTGCAGCTTTTAGTTTTTATTGTATAAGTACTTGTCAAATTATTTTCTTAGTATGTTTATCCAATAATGTGATAAGATTTCTTAAATCACAAAACTTACTTATTTTAATTCTGCTTTGTCGGCTAGTTGAATTTAATAAATTTAATAAAAGTATGTTGCATTTCAAAGACCAATAACCTCTAACGCTCACTTAATTAGGCGAGTTATTTAAAAATGGCATTATTAAACTGATAAATATGCACTTAGTTGGGTTGCAAAGTCCATCAAATTACAATTTTGAAATCATGATTTGTCCAATTTTGATATATTCTTTCCAACATTTCAGCCGGAATCTCACGAATAAATTCTTCAATGTTGGCTTTCAGAGCGTCAACCGAAGATAGATCGGTTCCAATTCTTGAATAAACTCTTCACCGAACTCGCCCATTCATTGGTCCATTGTCACCATTTTGTTGAAACTATGAATTCATAAAATTTTGTTACCATTAATTAATACGTCAGCCCATAATTCTCACTAAACAGTGATTTTGTCTGGGTGCAATGCTTCTGACTGCTAATCACTCCCAATACTACAGTTTTCCTTTTTCACGTATTAATTCAACCAGAAATGATCTTCTTAGCTGACCATAATTTTTGCTTTAAAACAGTGGATCTTCGTTCAATAGCCTACTCACCAAAAATTCGGCGTTGTGGTAGGTAGTTCGGCTTAAATTCTTGCACCAGCTTGCCGATACAGCTGCGATATTTTCCTCAGTTCGCGCTCTACGTAAGAATATTGGTAGTTTAATGTGGAAAAATGTGAATGTGGTGTAAAATTTGAAATGAAATGAAATTCAATAATTTTCTAGAGTTGGTTGTTCGTTTGTAAAACAATTAATGTTTAAAAATGGACCAAACCGAAAATGTTTGACAGTTATTCAAAATATGAGATGTGCGCGAGCTGTCAAAACCCTTTATAATCCAAATCAATATATATGTAGGTACGAGTATAACAATTGCAAATCATAATTTTTACATTACAACCCATAAACACGAGATATGTTTGGAGGGCAAAAATCCATAAACAAGAATTTGTCTGACTTTTGACCCACTTGGATGAGTTATAAGTTCGAAATGCATTTATGATAGACTTTTAAGATACTTAAATGAGTCCAAAGTCTGGCTTATGGAATTTTAAAAATGCGCCCGATTAGCTTTGTTCTTTCCTAATTTTGTCCCCAACATTTTGAAATACTTTTTGGCGCACTTTTAAATTTTTTTCAAAATTAAATACCAACATGCTATCATTTTTTATTCCATTAATATTGCAATAATTTTAATCGGATTAACATAATATGTATTATAATTTTATTAAAACGAGCCAAATGATTGTTCCTACTTTAACCCAACAAAAAGGAATACAAGAGTAATAAATTTTAATTAAATATTTATTTTGAAATATATTCAGTTTTGTTAATGTACCTATGCATGTATCTAAAAAATTTGTATGAAAAACAACAAAAAGCAAAACATATATTTAATAATATTATAGCTATACATTAAAAACAAAAGAAAACAAACAAATTACAAATTGAATGACAAACAAACACGCTATCATACCATATACACTTAGGTATGCGTATATAATAAACATGTGTGTAAAGATTTAATGCCAATTAATTATTCCACCAGAAAATCACACACAAAAAGATATACAAACAAAGGCCATCAAACCGCATTTCATGGATGGTTACCCTCGGCTAAGCGCCAATATTTTAATTAAAACGCTTGGAAAACTGCCCGCAAGTGTTTAAAAATGTTATTTCGCACATGCTTAAGAATGCATTTTGTTTGTACTATATTAAAACCTATGTAGTTTAACGAGCATACACCAGATACATCACCAATCACCAAGTCCAATCTAAACTCCTCCGCTTCAGCTTTAGGCTCCGGGATGAGACAGTGAAAATGTAATGTACTGCGCAACGCATTCGACGTTTATAATATATCTATACAAATGTATCTATACGAGTATGCGGGACTGATTTTAAGATTTTATTGATTTTTCTCTTATTATATGAACATATACATAAGTAGAAATGGTGTCGTTGATGCGATGTTCGACTTTCATTTTATTGTATCGACGAGTTATTTTTATTTTTTATTTTTAATATGCGGTTGTTTTAGTCGTTGTTTGAAATGCAATTCTATCTCATTACGGAACCAAAACACAATGGCCTCTTCATAGCAGCGTCAGCGTCACAGTTCTAGTTGTCTAGATGGGCTGGGATTTGTTGTGAAAATTCGATTTTATTTTATTTTGATTTTTGATTTAAAATGTTCCTTTTGTTCGGATTGAAATAACAAAATGTTGAAAAGAATACATTTTTCGAGTAGGAAACCGATTTACAGAATGTAAGTGGCGGATTTGGGGCAGTATATTGATTTTTCCCTGTTTTCTTATAGAAGCTAAATTAAAGAGCCTTGTTTTCTTTTTCAAAAAGATGTAAGTCTTACGCAATTATTTTTTGTTGTTTTTTGATGTTTGTATGCGGTGGAAGATGAAATCACATTAATGAACTCGTATATTTTCTGAAACGTCGTCGTCGTCGTAGGTATGACGTCTTTTGCTGATGATAATCAAAACCGAACTTTCCTACCTATATACATCCTGTATTTGAAAAGTTGTCGAAAACGAAGACAAAACTTTGACGATAAGATGCTAAGGTGAGATATATACCTTTATGTGCATAAAGTACATGTTTCTATATCCATTACAAATCTCCTTACTATATACGTCGTATATATAACTTTTGAAATAAAGAAGAAAAAGTTTTCTTATTTTCATCACCATGATTTTGTTTCTATAGGTAGGTACATAGATATAATGTAGCTGCTATACTAGATGCTGTAATATTGTAATTTATTTGACAATTTAATATCAGAATCTCAACTTTCAACTACCTCACTTAGATAATTGAGAAGTTCTCGTTCAGTGGTTTTTGTTTGAATGCAATGAAACAAATAACTTTTGGAGACAAAAATCTTATTATTTTTCTTAGCTTTTTTGGTCTTCCTTTTTGAATACAAAAATGTATGTAGATATGTATTTTTGAAATGAATTCTTTTCTGTGACTTTTAAAATCTATATGTATATCTGTTTTGCAAAGCCAAAAATCGTCCCTGAACTGAGAAATTTTTATATTTTCCAAAGATAAAATAATGAAAAGTTCTCTTTGTTTGACAATGCGACGCGACAGGAAAAATGCAAAGATCGCATACATATTTATACATAGATAAGAAATATATGTACATCCATAATGATATAATAAAGGAGGGAGAATGGAAATTTTGCAAATGATATGCTTAGAAGGGATTTTCGTTAAAGTTTTTTTTTTTTGTGAAATGTATTCCCAAATGCAAAAGAATCCTGGCGGCAGCATCGACGACGACTTTATAGTGACGTTGGCTGTGGCAGTGATGATTATGGAGGATTTCTCTTGAGTATAGCATGCTCTATGATTTTCTGATTATAGTATATTACAGTCCATTTACGTTTTGTAAATTCCTCAAATTATATTCAGCACAAACAAATTATAATATTTAGGTACGTAGGTATAATGTTATGTTCATATCTACCTACATAAATGCAAACATTCTAATTTTAAAAATATATTGCGTGGAAAGATGATTATGCTATTTAAGAAAAAAATACGTAAGGTAGGTGGTTATATTCGTATATACATATTCAGAGATAGGGTTGGGGAAGTAAGCTTTAAGGTCCTTATTTCCTTAAAGGACTATAATATTGATATAAGAAGTTTAGATTTTTCACAAATAATCTCAATTCGAAATAGTAAATTTAGTTGCTTCAGAGGAAACTTAAGTTAGAAATTGAAGTAGAATTAGAAAATCTGACTTTTTACTTAAAACCAAAATATATACAATTAGAAACTATGTACATTGGAAAGTTGTATAATATGTTTTATATTGTGCGCGCACCTAATGAATATCTACCCTTCAAATGAATAAACAAAGTGTGAGCAATTAGGGAAGGGAATATGTTTAAAAAGGATATACCGATCAACATTGGTGTTTAATGCCTGTACATTGCAATGAATGAGAAATATTTATCCAGGTAAAGTATTCCACATTCGTACAGTGTGGCTGAAAAAGAACCTATATGTACTTAGCAGTACATCTGAAATTAAGCTCGAGAGTAAACTGATGAGGATTCCAAGAAGTACGGGTATTACAGCTTAATTGTTTGAGGGAAGAAGTCTGATTGGTTATTACGCTAGATCGTTGCTTATTAATTAGCGGTAAACTTATGACAGACATGAAATACTGGCCGTCGTGTTCGAAAATTGCAACTGTTTCAGTTACACAACTCGTCTATAATTTTTACAGTTCTCTGTTGAATTCTGTCCAAGAGAAATAAGTGGCTGTTATAGGTAAGGTCATTATGGTTCTGTTCGTCTTTATGTTCGAGATACCTTCTTTTGTTAGAAATATCTCAAAAACCGAAGAGATATCGACTTGAGATGATTTTTGACACACAAGCTAAAATATCTTGATCTTGAACACAAAAATGACCTATAGTAGGACCCACTAAGGCCAGTTTAATGGCCCATTGTAATACCACATGAATCTTGAGGCTTTCTTCTAAGCTCAATGAAACCAGTTTGAGTCCCTTACGAAAAATAAGAGGCTGATTATGCTAATATGATTGAGGTCGTTTATATCGTTATACAAGAATTATCCATGTACAGAGGAGGTGAAGAACTGTTTCATTCTCTTCCTCATCCAAACAGCTTCTGCAAAAGTCATTTGAAAATACGTCTATGCGCGTGGCGTGCTTTCCTATTAGACAGTGCCCCGTTATGACACCGATTATCGAGCTTATATGTGATATGATTAGAGATACCAAGCACCTTGTCGCTTTAAATCTAGTGTAAGTCAGACACGGGGTGATGTTATTCCTTCTTCATAGCAACTTCCACTTGCATTAGCTTACATGTAGCGACTGATATGCCAGAATTAGCCAAACGTGGTCTAATGGGTTGTACTGTTGTGCCATCTCCATTTGAGATGATCGACAGACAACTGTTATGGCTGTTATAGAGTTTGTAGAGTCAGAGTCCAGAGATTTGATAGTTGCCATGACTATCGGAGAAAATACGGATATTATATGTTGATATCACGTTATTTTTAAGCCAGGACAAGTCTTCATTAATCGCCAATAGTTCCGCCTTAAACCCGCTACAATGATTGAAGAGGCGCAATGTGATACTTAATTTCAGTCATTCTTGATCCATCTGTGCAAAAGTAGATTCACTCCTCTTCCAGGAATGCCCTATCCTCCCGGAAAGATCTGGAAAGTATAGAAATCAGGAAGTATCTGTTGAATTGCAATAGGGGATGGACTAGTCTGTGTGCTTTGGAATTGATCTTAAATACTTAAGCATTACGGAGTGGCCAATGTTGTTGTTAAACCACTACGATGAAGCTTTGAGACTAATAGCAGAGTTTGCAGCTATTTGTTTGCTAAGTATATCAAGAAGTGTTAGGTAGAGTATGGTATCCAGTGCCACAGATGGGGTCTTGCGACACGATCCGCTTATACATAGGCAAGCTGAACATTGGACTTTATTTAGTTTGTAGTGGTTTAAAGCCTTTTCTAAAACAATCCACCATGCTGCCACACCCTACAATAAAATCGGTCTGATTACCAATGTTTATAACCAATGCGTAACTCGAGGCTACAGTAGCTTTTTTTTTACTTTTTCTTGTATATAACGTTTCCAATTTAATTTTTTCTAAAATAAGACCCAGATACTTATCTTAGTCTAAGGCCATCATTTACCACCAGGCTCCAGAGGAAAAGCGATAGAACACCACCTGTACTAAAGAATCTTCTAGCAGAAGAATTGCCCAGTTTAAAATTTTGTCTGCTAGTAAGCATTAAATAAATTAACTCCCCAATCGAACCCTCAGATGTGTCCACGTTGTTAAAAGCACCTTGGTTGTCAAGAAAAGCAACCATAATAAACTCTCTCTCTATGATGGAGGTAGTATTTGATGGTTCGTTCTAATGTGTATAACGCCGTTTCCACCGATTTCTCTTTACAGAAGACATGTTGAGACAGAGACAGAAGTCTTGTATCAATACTTGCCCTTAAATAGATATCAATCAATCTTTCTTATAGGTCTTGGAAAGGAATGATGATAGATTTAAAGGTCGAAGATCTTTCTTACCAAATTGGTAAGAGGTAAAAAAATTCAAGCATACGTTTTTTTTAAATATAAGAAAAACCAGTAAAAGTAATGTTTACCTCAAAAATTTTGCATTGAATGAATAAAAACGTTTTAGATATCTGATGTAATTTTTAGAAAATTTAAATGTACACAATTTTTTTTTGCAAAATTAAAGAAACTTACCAAAAACACTCCTAGAACTTATTAAAACTTGATTTTCAACTTGATTATTTTAACGCCAAATAAAGATATTGACATCAAATTTAAAGAAAAAGTTGTTGTTATAGAAAACTATAATTGACAATTTTTTTAATAAAAACTATAAGATATAACTACTACTGAGTAATTGGTATAAAACAGATTTTCGGTTCTAAAATCTTAAGAAATTAAAATAAAATAATTTCCATACAATTTATTTCATCATATACAAAAAAATGTTGTTAAAACTTGGAATAATTTTAAGAAAATCTATTTGACAGTTTTTTTTTAAATAAAAAAGTTCCTCGAAAGAAGAATTAGTGTATGTCTCAACTTTCAACACTTTCAACTGCAGCATAAATGATAAAGTAGAATTTACAAATAATAGTATTCTACTTACATTGCTCTTCCTTGCGGTCACAAAATTGTATATATTACCTTAGGTGATTAGAAATAAATACTTCATTCATTCCAAACAAAACGTATGTTAACGTTTCTAATGTTTTAAGCAAACAAAAAGTTTTAGAAAAAATTAACTAAGCTCGATGAAAATTATGTTTTTTATTCTCTAACTAACATAAATTTAGATATTGTAATTTGTCGTGCTAAATTTAACAAACAAAAAATGTCTGGCTATCAAATAAAGCTACAGACACGATTTAAAATATAGATTGAGACTCAAAAATTATTTCATAAAACATTTATAGCTCTTTAATGTTCCCTAACCAATTCCATCTTAAAAAGAAATAAAAATAAATTACTATCTTTGAAAATTGTTATTTTCGATTTTTATCAACATTTTTCATTATAACATTTCACGGTCCCTTTCTCACTAAACCTATTTTAAGTTTTCCCATATCCAAAATATAGGTAGTTATAAATTTGAATATTGAGAACAAAATTAAAAAAAAAAAAACTGTATTTTCCTAAACCAGAATAATTCATTAAAGTCTCGCCTTTCTCAATTAACATTCGAAATATACCAAAAACTCTTAAGAAATGAATTTTTGTACTTAATTACACGACATGTTGCCCTTTAGGCCTACAACAACACAGCCCTCTTTTATATAGTATGATGTATATCATTTATGTTAAATAAAACACCATAAACCAATTCAAAACATTTACATTTCACAGCAAAACGTTTTTAATTTTATAGAACATTAACCTACATTCTATAGACATATTTATATAGATACGATATATACCCCATCGTATAATCAACAGGAGTTCCCAAATAGCACTTTAGCCTTACGAGTATATCATTCATAGCTCATAACTCATACATCCAATTACATTCGATTGACATTTACGGCCACGGACACATTTTCATCGAGATATTATAGACTTTATACCTTCACCAACACCCATAGACAAATGCTTTCATTTTATTAAAACGAATAAATTGTTCATCATGGTTCGTTCTTCAGAACTTCGAAGGTTCTCGACAGCGCGGTTTTAATATAAAATAATACTTTCCATAGCTAGCTGCTCTTGCTTTGGAAGTTGCTGTGACATATTTCGAATACCTTCATACCTTCAATCCTTTATGGCACCCCTATTACCAAGGTATTATCCTTATACTTGTGGTGTTCTAATTGCAGATCCTTTTTGCTCCCTTTTTTCAAGTATACATACAACATTGGTGTGTCAAGAGCAAAGCGTTTAATTACTTTAATAAAGGTTGAAGCTGATGTCCCAATCGAACAAGATATTGTTTCTCTATGCTTCCACCTCCCTCCGCCCCGTTATTGGTTTTATCTATCTGGACTTTTAGTCGATTGTCTTTTACCATATCGCATATCGTCTGTAAGAAACTTTGTAATTCCAAGGGCTTATTTTGCTTTTAGATTTACCCAAAATAAGTTCATCGAGATAAACAAATTGTTTCATTATCATTCGGTAAGAAATTACAAGACAAAGGAGAGCTTGGGAATCATTCGGGAAAAATTTGTTGCTTCAATGCCCCCCCAATGAAATATATGATTCCATCAGGTAGCCATAGCTCTATAGGTCTATAGGCTATACATTTAGCCCCTGTGCTGACGCTGAAATTTGATCATTTAAGAATTCATGATATTGTTCCATAATCCAATGGAGGAGAAAAAAACACTTGTAGTCTAATACCATGGTACATTTAAGGATACATGCATAACCTTCCTGCATAGAGTATGATTATGGGTAAAAATATAAGTATTTTATTTTTTCCTCTCCTTTTCCTGATGTCTTTTGCAAGAGGAAATCCAATTCAGCACCTTCTGCAGGACTACAACAACTGTTGTGCCCATCTTTAATAAATGGAAATATATAAACAGGAGTTGGTATGTGTGTTTAGGTATTAAGGTCTCAGTTATTTCACATAAATAACCATCTTCATGGGTCAGAAGTTGAGCCAGGAAGAAAAATGGAGGTAGTTAAAGGGAGTTTTTTTTGGATTTCCCATACAATATACCCTTTGCTAAATAAGTTTGTATTACAAATGGTATGAGAATACAGTAAGTGACGTGAAATTAGGTTACATGAGGTTTTTATCGTAACTTTTTTTAAAAGAATAGGTTAAATTTAATTTTAGAATTATTCTGGCTATAGCAGTGAGTTGGTAAGCAACAACAGTTTGTGAAGAAAGAGGGCTTAGTAAAACATTTGAACTAACTAAGTGTATTGAAGCAGCAATGAATTAGCCTTAAATATTTTTTAAGTAACTTTATTTGTTATATTAGAGGCACATACATACATAACTGTTAAAGTAAAAACATTCAATGAAATTGACGGAATAAAGAATGGTCAAGTCTAACAAGCTGACATTCTATAAGTACGAATAGTAGATACAATAAAAATAACAATAATATGAAGTATTTTCCTTCCAATTTCCAACAAAGACGTTGTGTTCAATCGAACCAAAAAACAGATACATATGATTAATTTAAATACAATTTGTTGATCAAAGAAAATTTGACAAGAATTCAAAAAATCAATCTCAAGTCAACTTAAGGCGAAAACTCTCCAAAGATGTTGCGAAATATTTTAAAAAGCAAATCATCTTATGTTAAGAACTGCGTCTTAAATCATATTTGGATATCACTAAATATGGATATTTATTTTCAAAATAAATTAAACATTTAAAAAATGTTTTGATTAAAAGAGTTTGTAAAATTTAAAATAGAATTTGATAGAGTTTAAACAAAAAGCTAAAACCATTTTACATGAAAAATATTGATATATAAATAAAAATAAAAAAAGAAAACCTGATTCATATTATTAAAAACAAATAAAAACAACAAACAACAATTCACCTTAAATTAATACAAATACAAACATAAATAGGTAAACAATAAAATTAGCAAAACATTAAAAGTGATCAAAACAAGTAAAACTATGTAAGAAATAATGTTTTACATAAATAAACTATAGAAAAAAAACAATGTTTAAATAATAAACACTAATTGATAAATACATTAATATACCTAAAAATAAAATAAATTTATAAAAATAAAAATAAATAAATACAAAATAAAAATGGAAAAGAAAAAGAAAAAAAATCATAAATAAACGCTTAAATAAGAAACAAAAGTTAATTTATTAACTTCCCATAGGAAGTTATTGGAATCGGTCCGATTTGTCAAATTGAAAATGTTGACATTTCTCAACGTTTCATGGTCCTTAGAATCTAAATAAAAGGTTTTAGAGAGATGTCTGTATATGTGCGTGTGCACGTACGTTCGCACGTCCGTTCGTCCTTACGTAAAATCTGGTACAATTTTTAGAAAAATTGTATTGACAGTTTTTTTTTACAAAAAATACAAAGCTCAACAAAATTACTAAAATTTGGAAAAAGTGATTTTTGTCTCAAATATCTTTTCAAAAATCTAAGATGGTATTTTCAAACTAATTTTATCCTATAGAAATATTTTTTTCAACATTCAGTAAAATTTTGAGAAAAATCGAACTGACAGTTTAAAAATAAAAACCCGAGAAAAACATTACTTAAACTTCGTAAAAATTGATTTTCAACTTAAATATCTTTTCAAAAATTAAAAATATTAAATTCAAACTAAATAATTTCATCTTACAGAAAATATTGTTTTCAACATTCAGTAAATTTTTTATAAAAATGCAACAGTCAGTTGTTTCATACAAATTTATGTAAATCTTCACCAAATAGTACGCAGAATTGGTAAAAATTGGTGTTCGATTGTCGATATCTCGTAAATAAATGAAGATATTGACTTCAAAATCTTTTCATTCTGTGCTAAATTGTGTTGTTAACGCCTTAGAAAAATCCAATTTGTATTTTTTAATATAAGAATTGTTAAAAATTGTTTTTTTGGCTAAAGATCTCGTTAACGACGATATAATTTGAAATAAAACTTATTTATGTATCATATGCAAAATGTTGTTGGAATTTATGAATATTTTGTTAAAGTATTAAGCAAGATAAATCGAAAGGCAGGATGGGTAGTTATCAGTGTGGGTCGCATTCTTACCTTTTTTTGAAACGAAATTGTGAATGTAATAAACAATAAGCCGTTATTCCATGTAAAAGAAAAAATTTATTTCAAAATTAATTGCTGAAAAGTTCATACGAAATTAAAAGAAATAAAATATAAGTTTGTTATTTAAATTTTTAAAATGAGGGTAATTTTGTATGGTTTCGTATGATAATCGCTTCCAAAGAGTTTTTAAATAAGAGGTTTATTTTGAAAAGCCCGCTCTGAGACAGCTGTCACCTTTTAGGCTTTGATTTTTTGACATTGGAATAGATAAAATTTAAAGGAATACAAATTAATTCAATTTCATAGGTGATGCCAATTTTCACCACGGAGGCTAGGTATAAATAAGCAGAATTATCGCATTTGCGGCTCAAAAAACCAACATTGACTGTTGAAAAGCCTTTTAATGCCACTGTTTAGTTTGTTTTTTTCGAGCCATAACCAATGGTTTTGTATGGCCAGAAATGATGTGGATGCACATAGCATGTGAAAATTAAGCATTTTTAAGAGACTATTACAACAAGAAAACTGCAAATGAAAGCAACAATATGTTTTAAATTTAAATGTTTACTTAAGTCCTAATAACAAAAATATCTATGAAATATAAATTGATTAAATTGTTAGTAAAGCTGGTATTGAGTCTATGCTAGTCTTGATCTCGACTACTGGAACAGAGACGAGATGATACTACTTTTGAGGGGCCGACGCGAGACTGTATATTTTGTACGGACATTTGCCGAGTTTCGTCGGTCTTTTCAGGTTTTATATTCTTTTTCTAGATAGAATTAAAAAAGCAGAAATTCGCTGTATTAATTCTTCTGAGATTTGCGAAATAAAAGCATAAGCTGTCAAACGGTTACAACTTCCTTCTTGCCGGATCCCCGAGTCATAGACTTACATCGGCGAGAAAAGATAAAATGAGACGAGACTTCAGATAAAAAACTGACACGAAAAAACGAGGCCGAGACCGAGCCAAGACTAAGTTAAACGAGACTGAATTTTTTTAATTTTTACGAGGCCGAGACGAGACTAGCAAAAGTCCCTTTAGGTCTCGTCTCATTATTAGTCTTAATCTTTGGTGACGATATTCAGTGAAATCTAATTTACAGCCTATAGTTCTTCCAAAATAAAGATATTCTAATAGAAATAAATTATTCCAAAAAATAAATTAGTTAATTATCATGATAATGAAGGTTATATCAATTAATAGTCTTTCGTAACACAGCCATTTAATTACTAATTGCAGGTCTCTTTAAAAAGTTCGCCGACTGTAGGTTCATTTGCATATGTGGTCCTACCAACTTTCATGCAAGAATTTTTTTTCAAATAAACATTTTAGTTAGCTACATAAATATATTTTGGTAATAGGTATATACTCTCTGTGTAAATATATCTTCAAACATTGCATACATTATTATGTTCGTATCTATGGTCTATAAGTTGATGCCTTCTTCATTTGTACCGACAGTGCTCCTTTTTTGTTGTGTTGTTGGTATTCAAAAGGTAAACTTTAAATCCCACGTATCTAAAAACTGAAACCATACACTTGCGTCCTTATATTGCATATTTTATACATTATATCTATACCCTATATATGTATATTGTATATTTACCTCATCATCGTCGGCCGTCACTCGTCGTTCGTTCTATTCCTGGTGGGCTGCCTCCCTAACCTCCCCTGGTTGTCATTTGTCGTCACAAGTATCGTTGTCTTAATGGTATTTCTTTTTGCTTCTTGGGTTCTTTTTTCCTTTTTTTAAGGTCCAATATTTGTGTTTGCTTCGGATGAAATTCATTCGGTGGCACGTTTGCCAAACGAGCCTATGCGTGCCTGGAATACATTTGTCCTCTAAACCATATCTAACAGACCCCCCAAAATCATACGTCTTTCCTCAAAGAACGGGCAAAATTACACCCGAACCAGAATCAGCAACCAGAGGAAGAAAAATGAAAATATGTATTAGAAATATTTATAGAAATGGCAAAGGAGCTAAAGTTTGCTAAATATGTAGGAAGGTATCGTATTTCTTTTTTCGTATACCCAACCAATAGATAGATATAATAAAGTTTTGGGTGAAATAATATACCTATAGATACTTTCGTATCCATAGATATACCTCTGCCTTTACCTATAATGTTTATATGCTGATGGGGTATTTTTTGTTTCACAAAGGGATGGAACCTGATACACCTCGCCTAACTAAAATAAAATAAAAAAAAACAAGAAAAAGAAAAAGAAAAAGAAACAAATTTCAAAGCTATGGGGTTTTACAACACAACTCACGGTATGTTAAGTATAATTTTTTGATACTTGACATGCTTCCGAGTTGTTATGATAAATACAAAAATGGATCATTTTATTTTGTTTGTTCAGCACTCTCTATAGTAGTATAGTCTTGTCCTTTGTTCGAGAAGGCATTTTGGGCATATTGGCAATTCACATAATTAAACAAAAGAAGGAAAAAACTACATAGCTAATTATGTAATTCTAATTTCGGACGTCGATATACAGTTAAATGGTGGGGCTTCTTTTAATGCGCGCCAATATGGGAAGTTATATTAATTCTCAATTGTTTTTTAAGTGGATAGGCGGATAAGAAAATATTTTTTTTTTCGAAGTGGTTTTTCTTCGATACAAAGGAAAATATTACAACCAATAAGAAAGTACAAGGGCAGAATGGGGGAAACTGTTTAAGCTAATTGTTATAATAAGTAGTTTCCGTTTAGAAGGAAAGTAATTGAAAATAAAATGTTTCCGTACGAGCAATTGATAGTTTTAATGAACAAAATTAATTGAATTCTGAAATGCATTTTAACAAGGAGATAGTGTGTAAGTATATTGTTAAAGATGAGATTGATTTTCTTCTTTCAATTTCACATTATGCTTCCACTATTCACACAAGAAAAATTGTAGACATGAATATAAATTAAAACGAGTAAAAACATGAAAGACTTAAGGGAAGTTATTTCAAGTTGATATCTCGTCAGTAGACCAAGTAAACTGTATAATACGACATTTTTAACTAGCTTATATTCTCGGAATGTATGTTATTTAGGAAGTATTTAGTATTTTTTTTATATACATAATAACATTTTGTGTAACATTAACATGTTTGAAGTCAATATCTTTCTTTGTACTCACGATATACTTGAGTTAAAACCCAGTTTTTAGTCGTTTTTGGTTGTTTTTGGTTGGCCTCCATTTTGTAATAAAAAAAGTTGTCCATTTGAATTTTAATAAAAATTAAAAATATTAACACATAGTAAAATAAGTCTGCTTACGAAGGAATGAAATTAACTTTTTTTAACTTATTGTATACAAAATTTAATAAATTTGAAGTTAATGCTTTCATTTATTTTCGAGATATTTGAGTTGAAAATCAGTTTTTACTAACTTTGTGTAGTATTATAATAAAAATTTATTTCACTTTGATTTTTTTTATAAATGACGGGCACTCAAGGGGTTATTAGTACCTTTAACATGTTTAAAGTTTAAACACAGTGCGAGCTTTAGGAAAATAGGGAAGGATTAAAGAGGAGATACCGATGCACATTGGTCTTAAAGTTTTGAATATCAAAATGATATGAACAAAGCTGGCTAAAGCATTCCACATTCTCGATGTGCGGTTTAAAAAAGAAGCTCTATACTTGACAGTACGTCCGAAATTGAGCTCAAGGTTAAACTGATGTGAATTCCTAGAAGTACGAGTATTACGGCTGAATTGTTTGAGGGGGGAATGCAACTGACTAATTCGACAGAACAAAAAAAAATATCGGTAGAACAACGAAAGGCATGAAACATTGTGGCGGTGTTCAAGTGAATAGTATGGTTTGCACACACTCAACTTTAAACCTACCTTAAATCCTATAGTGTACCCAAGCAACAATGCACCTCAATGTTGGGCCTATATCTCAAAATAATTTGGCCTTATTTCACTTTTTAAAAATCCAATATACTAAACTAATGATAATTGGCTATATTTTAGTTTTTTAAAGTGAAATAAGGTCAGTTTTTAAAAGTTGGTCTTATCCGCTTAGCTTTATTTCACGAAATCTTCAAGACATTGGAGTCGGAAATCAAATTTTATCAAACTTTATCTTTAGGTAATACTATTTTTCTGAGTTTTTTTGTCTAAACTTTCAATTCGAGTATTCTAAAAATTGTTGCCAGATGTCAAAACATCATTCTTCAATAGATAGACACAATCATTTTGTAGGTAATGTCATTATTCGCAAAATATTCCTAAAATATTGTTTTAATTTATAAAAAGTCCTTTAGGAACAAATCTAGACAACTTACAACCATCTAATTGATTATATAAAAAATAATAAAAATAAAGAAATTTGAAGAAACTGGATTGGTTACAGATATTGTTTCGCTCGTACCACTGAAAATATCGCTGCTGTAAGTGAAAGTGTAGCCGAAGAACCGAATGCGTCGATTCCTCGTCGTTTTCAGGAATTAGGACTGTCTTACGGCACATTATGGCATATTTTGCATTTGGATCTACACCTACATTTATATAAAGTCCAGCTCACACAGCAACTGAGGTGACCGCATGCAAAACGTCGTAGATATGTCGAATGCGTGCTTGAACAACAGGCGGTAGACGGCGATTTTTGGAGCAAAATTTTCTTCAGCGACGAAGCACATTTCTCACTCGGTGGGTATGTTAATAAACAAATTTGTCATATTTGGGGCTCTGATAATCCTCAAGTAACTGAAGAGAGGTCATTAATACATCCACTAAAAGTCACTGTTTGGTGCGCTCTTTGGCCCGGAGGTGTGATTGGATCTTACTTCTTCGGAAACGATAATGGAACGACTGTCACCGTCAATTTGGAGTGTTATGGTCATATTATAACCGACTTTTTTTTGCCTGCTATTTAAGAATACGACTTGGAAAATATGTGGTTTCAACAAGACGGTGCCATATGCCACTCAACTTGAGCGAATATGCCTTTATTGCAAGAGACATTTCCATGGCCGCGTAATTTCTCGTTGTGGCGATATCAACTGGTCACCAAGATCATGTGATTTGACACTGCTGGACTTTTTTTGTGGGGCTACGCAAAAGACTGTTCTTATGCAGATAAACCTTTAACTCTTGAACACTTAAAAACCAACATCTCGTTGCTCGTGGACGCTACGTAAACAATATAAATTGAAATGGAGCTAGGCACAGCGTTACAGAACAATGTTAATCTGCTTTTTGGACGACCTCTTTCTTACGGAAGATGCTGCACTATGCCACAGAGTTCATGCTACAAGCGATCTTTTTCAATTCAAATTACCAACTCGTGTTATCAGCCCTCTTGGAAATGCCAATTGTATGGCTCGGAGCCGCGGTTTGACTTTTTTTTGTGGGGAACCGTTAAGAACCAGTTTTGTAAATATACAATCACTTAAGGCCAGTTCGTGAGCTGCAGATCGAAACGATTAACAATGTCTTGGAAAATTGAAGTGGCAGAATGCGCTATACCGCGAAGCCATCCAAAGAATTAAAAAACCTGAGATTCGATTAGCCATTTATACCTATAAAATTTAGAAAATATTGTTCATTTATTTTTTATAGAAATGCAAATAAATACATTAAAATGTTACTTTTTGGTAAAACAAGTATTACTTTACCTTAATATCTGGACCAACTTGATGCAGGCGTTATTTATCTACTTGTTATTGTCGAAAAATTAAAAAGAAGAAGTTAAATAAATCACTACAAAATTAACAGAAATATACAATTAATTTCAAAATGATATTTATGTACCTAGTATACAAATATTATTATAAAAATGTCAAACAAAAATACTCTTTGGCAATTCTTTAGACATTTTTATGACTTTGCACTCAGAATAAATTCGTTATAATGTTCTTTTGTACAAATTTATTAATACATGAAAACATTGAATTTTTCTGGTTCATTGAAAGATTTAATTATTTAAATTATTTAACCTGTCACTAAATGTGACATCACAAAAAGTCTTAGTTAAGAAATTGTATCTTGTATAACTTAAATGTCTCATCTGTTTTGGGTTTTTGTAAATAAACAATTTCTCTAATGACGCGACCCGTAACCGTTGGTGGTATTTCCAAAATATACCAAAACAACTTATATCTTTAAAAAAATGAACAAAAAAAACTACTTCTACGAACAAGAAACATTTTTACATGCACCATTGGGGTTAAACCCAAAGTGAAAGTTTCTTATATCTTTTCATCCAGGATACGTTTTCAAAAAAAAAATAAGAAAGGAAAATACCTACCTAAGAGCTGCTGTGTATATTTCCTTTTAACATTAGTGCGTTGTTAACCCTTCTATAATGAAAAAGGAAAGTCTCTCCATTTTCATATTTCCTTTCTATTTTTAAATTTGCCAAATGGGACAGAAATCAACAACAAAAACAACAACCTAATTCCTAAAGGACTGGATTCGCATCAGGTGAAGGTGAGTATGAGTTCGAGTTTCTATTTCCTGGAACAAAGAACTCATGCTTTATGTTCTAAGGTAAAACAGAAAAAAAAACTAAAGGGTAAAAAATATACGTATATAAAGGAATAATTTTCACGGTGGTTTCTTAAAATTGGCCTTTTTTTACAACCTAGGTGCCTACCTATAATAATACCTATACTCAATTTTCTGATGAAGGCAGTATTGGTACTCGCACTAAGGCACTTTGCTTTCTAAAACAACTGAGGTCCACCAAAAACAAAATAAAGAAAACGATATTCGAAGAGAACATGATGATTTTCTAGCTAAAAAATGTTTTCTGTATTTTTGTTTTTCTTACAAAAGGGTTGCAGTCGTAAAAAAAGGCTCTACGCATATCACAAAACTGAGGCGTTTTTCGCCAAAAGACCTTTTGCTAGAGCATATACATATACTTATACCTTCCTACAAATATTTCATCGGCAATAAACTATAAAAAAAATGTTTGTAAGAGTGAAAGATGAGAACCGCATTGTCATCAAATTTGAAACCTTTCATAGACAACGTTTTTATACTACTCGCTAATAAAATATATTTCACTTTGAGAGAAACACATCAATAAAATTCATATCAAGGAGGCACGTTATCATATTTGTAAGAAGAACGCGTATTTCATGTTGAATTAAAAGTTGACATTTAAATATGGCGTTCCATATGACAAACAAAAATAAGTAAAGCGCAAAATGGGGAGTGTATTCAAGGACAAGGAGTTTAAATGTAAACAAAATTAAATAAGTCAAATGTGTTGCGTTTTGTCTTCCTGATGGGATGTCGCATTGTATTGTGACCCCTTTATGCGACGTTAAAGTAACAAAACGTCACATTTGTTTGTAGTTACATTATTTGAATCTGTTACAGGGCCAATTTGATCACATTTATAGTCAGTTTTAATATTGTTAATGCATTGTGTACTACACTTTTTTTACTTGTTTTATTGCGTATGTCACGTTTAGATTGTTAAATATACAAAATGTAAATAAATCAAAAGAATAACACAATATTAAGGCGTGGTTATTTGTATGCAACCATTTTATTAAATTTCATATTTCAAAATATTTTGCATCGTTATAGAAGAAAGAAATACAAGGTAATAAAATGAAAACACCTATTTTAATTTTAAATTTATTAATTGTTTTTATTGGGTCATGTAAAATGGAAGAAAATAGGTGTCAAGGCATAACATTGTTAAAAATATCTAAAATATTGAACTCGTTACGTGTGAACCATTGGATTCAGTATTTTATCATTTTGCGGTTTCAAAAGTAAACTTAAATAAAACAAATATAAAATATTGTTTGTTCATGATACTTCGGTGTTTCGGGTAGCCCCACAAAAAAAAAGTCCAGCGGTGTCAGCTCGCATGATTTTGGTGGCCAGTTGATATCGCCACGACGAGAAATTACGCGGACAGGAACTGTCTCTTAAAATAAAGCCATATTCGCTCGAGTTGAGTGGCATATGGCACCGTCTTGTCGAAAACACATATTTTTCAAGTCGTATTCTTCAATAGCAGGCAAAAAAAAGTCGGTTAGTTATCATACGACCATAACGCTCCGAATTAATTGTAAAGTCGTTCCATCGTCGTTTTTGAAGAAGTAAGGTTCAATCACACCTCCCAATCAAAGAGAGCACCAAACAGTGACTTTTTGTGGGTGTAATGGTCTCTCTTTAATTATTTGAGGATTCTCAGAACCCCAAATACGAAAATTTGTTTATTAACATACCCACCGAGTGAGAAATGTGCTTCACCGCTGAAGAATTTTTTTTTTTTTTGAAAAATCGCCGTCCACCGCCCAAACACCCATTCGACGTATCTTCGAATGGTCATCGTGACTTTATATGGATGTGGATGTAGATCCAAATGCAAAATATGCCATATTTTGACGTGAGACAGTCCTAATTCCTGAGAACGATGAGGAATCGACACATTGGGGTCTTCGGCAACACAAATATCAAATTGCAGC
Organism: Eupeodes latifasciatus; assembly: GCA_920104205.1. NCBI lineage: Eukaryota > Metazoa > Arthropoda > Insecta > Diptera > Syrphidae > Eupeodes > Eupeodes latifasciatus. Next base: position 309,495,158 of record OV049924.1, read on the forward strand.
CCTCTACTTTTGAAACCACACAATGGATAACTCGTTATTTATGAAGCGTAAAGCTATTTATTTTGTTACTGAGTTTCTTTTGTGTCAAAATAACCTATGATCTTAAAAAAAAGCACGAGTAAGCAACTGTCTAAAGCATACAAATACATCTTTTGTTTATACTCCAATCGCAATTAAGCAATATACATTTTCTTTAAGCCTAAACAATATTTAGACTTTAAATAATTAAGTCAAACCTGCAGTTAAAAGTTTCTATGATATATATTGGTAATGTATAAAGGAAAACTTCTCTCTCTCTTTTTGAATCTTCTGCTGTATTAAGAACACAAATTAAATTCCGAAGCGAAGCAAATACCACCCGTACCCTATAAAATATTCAGTGTAAAAGTGAACCACGACGATGGTTTTCATAACAACAGTAAGAAATTAATTATAATCAACAAAATAACAATTAAGAAACCATCTGTTTAAATTTTGTTTTGAAATTTCTTATTACACAAAGTGTGTACACAACTACCTATTTCTCTAATTGAGTTAAATATTAATGAAGGGATTAGCAGAAGGTTAATTCAAAATGAGTTCCCCCCCATTCTTAAGGAACTATATCTGAATAGTTTATTCCTATAATTCTACCCATATACTCTTATAAAACAGTTTGTTTTGTATGTCTTAATGCAAGATATATAAATACTTTACTATACACATAGCATCACTTAACTTAACATGATGTTCTTTAAACGAAGTTTCACAAAAAACAAGGAGCCCGAAAGAAGCAATTCAATTTCGAAAATAATTAATTTATATAATATACACCTATATATACTCGTTTATGCCAAATAACTTGGGCTGCTAAAATTCGTACATATGTATTGTATATACAAATATCCATCTATTGTGCCACGCCACTTCTCATTCTAAGGTATAGCAAAGACTCTGGTCTCGTGCCACACTTGTTTTATACTATACATACCTTCATACTATCGGTATATGTATAACTACATAAATATTGCTATTTCCTTTTCCTTCTGCACTACGTTTCATAATTAAAGTTAAAACGTGTTCATCCCTCGTGGATAATTAACAATATCCTTTTACTCCTCTTCTCTGATCTTACCAGCACTCATTATATTGACCACGTACTACACTTAGCATTTATTTTATATAGCTTTATATTCTATACAAGTCATCCTTTTCGCATCTTTCACCCGTGAGACAGGACAGGACGGAGGAACGCCATATTGGAAGCCAAATATGCACACAATAATCGTTGAAGAAAAAATAAAATTTATGTTAAAGTGCACATTAAAAGTAAATGCAATGCAAAGAAATTAACGGTAATTGGTATATTGATAAACATTTATTTCGGTATTTATTGGACCATTATTGGCTTCAACTATATACAATCTTGTATATGGACTGGTATACTGCTGTTATATTAAGCATTTTAAGAGTTTTACCATTTTTCGTCTTATTTTTGGTCAATCTTCATTTTTTAATAAAACAAAAAGAAAACAACAAAAAATAAACAGAAAAAAGCAAAAGAAAAAAAGTAATTTGCATAAAATTTCATTCGAGAGGCTTAAATTTCAGAATACTTTTATACAACCTCCAACGAGCAGTTACTTTGGGGGCAGCTGTAGAAAAATCAAACAGACAATAAAAAATAAGATTTATTAAGACAAAATAATACTGATTGAAGAGCTGCATGCTGCATATGATACCCAAGCTTATATCTTATTATACTTATACTCGTTCCCAATTCAACTTTTTACTTTAAATAATTATAAAGAAAGACACACAAAAATAACTTGGTAGATCTTAAAGAAAATTCATTTTATAAGCCTTATCTACATATAGGTATGTAGGTATATTTATATGGGGCGGTACAAATGTTGAAGCTTAATATAAACTACTAACTTGTTGCTTGCCTTTTTTTTTAAGTATTCTAAATATTGAAGTTCTGCTTTTTTAATACTTAAATCAATTAGTTGCATATTATAAGATTCAAAGTTTCATACCAAGATTCAATATCTTAACCTTATAAACAACTAGAGAGATTATTTTAAATTATTACGTTACCTTTTAATCGTACCGTGAAAAAGAACCGGTGTTTATAAGTGAGTCTCAGAGCTTATTTTGTGTAGCTAAGATGTATGTATATGTACCTAAACGATACGTAGGTTAGAGAACTGAAATACATTTTCTTACAAATTTATGAGATGTTAAACATTTCAACTGGTCTGATTTTTTAATATAAACCTTTAACATATTAAAGACAGATATAATGGGAACTAGTATGGTATTGATGTCATTTAGTATAATTAATGAATTAATTATTTTTCTTATACTCATACAAAGTAGCATACGGCTTGAGGTTGTTGAAGATAAGTTGTTTAGTGTTTGTTTTATAGAAAGTTTAGTGTTAGATTGATTTGTGAAAGCAAAGGGAGATATTGAAAATCTTTATCTTAATGTTAATGTCATTGGCCTCTAGAAGAATTATATCTTGAGTTTTCAGAGATTTTCCTGTTCTTTTTTATATTTTTAACCCACTTAAAAATTTAAAGGTCTTGTTATAATTATACTTAGCATAAAAGAGTTTGTTTTGTTTACATATTTTAAAAAATTAAAAAATGAAGATTGGTGTCAAATAAAAAAAAAAACTATTCATACAGAGCAGCTCTTTGTTTTAAAATTAAACAGGATTAATAAAAGTTATTTGAGCTTATATATAGTCAAAGCACATCTACATATTTGTAAAATTAAAGAACAAATTTGAGGGAAACTGCACGGATTTAAATTCGGGAAAATCTAAATCAACAAATCCCATTCAAAAATCACCGATGCTTTTGAATGTGGTTATCAACTTGATATCTACTATCTACACAGATTTTATCTATTGACTCAATATGTAGTAAAATTGTTTTAGCTAAACTTACCTTATGTTTTTGGTATTCATGATTTGCTTTTGAAATGGATAGTTAGCTTCCTATAGATCAATATGATCAATAGCATTATAAACGTTTCATATGAATTTCTCTTCCGCTTTTCTTAAAAAAATTTGTAAGTGATTCTAGTGGCATGTAAGTAGTACCGGTGGTATGATGGTTAGTTCGGTGGACTGCCTGTGTCATCAAAAGTTTTTTCACAGGTATTGCCTCCTGCGAGGAATTGACAAATCTTATAAGAGTAATTCCTGTCATAAAAAGTGCTTTCTCAAATTATCCGGTCGGATTCGGCTTAAAACTGTAGGTCCCCTCCATCTCTGACAACAGTATTCGCACACAGAAATTGTTGAGAGTTGTTAGTCACTAGGCTCTAGGCCCTAGTTCTCAACGGACTGTTGCTCCACCTAATTTATTTATTTATAGGTGATTATTTATGTTTTATGTATACTGATTACATACAAATAAATATATCAGTTAAAAACAGTGATGATCAGCGAAAACTACAAAATGATCTAAATATGTAATGTAAATAAATTTAATCTTTGTACTGCACACCGGACTTTAAAATATAAACGATATATAAATATGAGCATTTGAATCAGATTCTTTATAGCAAATCCAATTTCGTGATTGGAGCAATTTTGTATCCTTACATGCACGTGAACTATGTTATTGCCAGCTTCAATAAGTTTTATAAACATTAAACAATCAAATCAGTTTACATGTCTAAAGTTCTTCCAATTCTAGAGTGTTGTTCAATTGTATTGTGTCCTTCTTCCTGCATATGAATAACACATATTGAAAGAGTTTAAAAGGTCCTTACAAGACTTGTAACTAAACAACTAAAGTGGAGAATTAATTTTCTATTATATCCATCTAGGTGCGCCTTTTATTGAACTAGATAATTTCCAAAAATGAGTGTTTATTCAGCGTGTATTCTTTTTTTATGGTGTATTTTTGTAATATACTCGTATCTACGGTCCTTACCTATTTTAAGATACATTATATAATTACCAATTACAAGTTAAGAAAGTTATATGGATTTGTATATTTTATACCAATACACAAATTGAATTATTAGTTCAAGGGGTCGCATTTGAGAATCATTTTACTTAAATATTAAGACAAATCAATAGGTGTCTATTTCATTGCAAAGAAGAAAGTATTTTATTAAAATGGGAAACAATATCAGCCAAATAAACATAACATATTCTTTGTACCAGATTTTTTATTACAAATCGGCACATTTACGGGTCTATGTTCTTAATAATTTTATGAATTCCATCTTAAAGAACTTTAATCGAGTATGCGGAGCATTAGCAAAGACCACATCATTCACTTGAATCTTATGAAAAAAGTCTCAAGATCATCTCTTCGAGAAATAAAAAGATCAGGAATTTTTTCTTTAAATTAGATATGGTTTGATAGATTATGTGGCGCGTTACACATAGTCTCATTGAAAATAAACCTTACCTATATCAATATCTTTCGAATACGGCAAAAATAAATAATATTGAAAGAGCCAAAGGAAATAAGTTAATTGATTGTTATCATAGAAAAGTAAGCTGTTGTATGAGTGGATTTTCTGAAATCTCGGAATTGTTGTAAGCATTATTCGTTAGCTTGCAAATCCTATCGGAAATCAATTCGACATTCGCTCTATTATGCAAATCAAGGGTTGAATTTTGTGAGATTTGTAGTTTTTTAATGTAACATTTTGCTTCATTTTTCCAAATAGGGCACCCATATAGCAGTATTGATTTGGAAATAAGTTTATGAATTACGAGTAGTATTTTATTTTTGGTAGATAGTGGTGATTTTCTGTTGATAAAGGGATAAAGAATATTAATAGCAAGATTAATTTTCTTTAATGTGGTGTGAATATACTCCCTATAGGTAAGTTTGGTATCTATATGTACTCCAAGATATTTTACAGTCTGATTCCAGACGATTATATTTCCATTAATATGGATTTGGCTGATGCTGGGAAGGAAACAAGCTTTTCTTTTTCGGGAGAAAAAGATGGCTTACTATTTTCCAGCATTGAGTTTAATCTTCCATTTTCTATAATATATTTCTAAAATTTCAATTGCATTTTTTAAATTTGTCTCAATATTGAGAAAAAATTAATGCGTTGAAAAATTGCGGTGTCATCAGCAAATAATGCTGATTTGCAAAAAGGAAGCACTGAGAAATCTGAAGTATATATATTGCATAGAGATGGTCCAAGAACGGATCCTTGTGGCACTCCGAAACAGAAAAAACGTACAATTGAAATACCACTATTGACATGCACTTAAAAACATCTACCAGACAGGAAACTATGAACGATCTTACGCAAGTACACTGGAAATTTAAAATTAATTATTTTTTATACAAGACCATCGTGCCATAGAGAATCGAAAGCTTTCCTATAGGTATCTAACACTATCATTCCTGTAGACTGCCCATGTATACGATGTTCTTTAACATGGTTACAAATTATTTGTACTTGATGGGACGTGCTGTGACAACTTCTAAAACGAAATTGCTCATCAGTCAGAAGATTTGAATTTGAAACAAACTTTGAAATTTGATCTTTTATGACTTTTTCATATATTTTGCTTATGCTGGTAAGTAAGCTTATTAGCTTGCTTATTACACTTGGATGTGTAATAATTTAAAAATTCTGCATTCCTTGTACATAGAAATAACCATGTACTTTTTTGCTTTATATAACTTTTTTTTATTTTTTTTTTTTTTCAGGTGAACCGCATTAATCATCGATTCTTCAAAGGTAAGAATTTCATCGAAAACAAGTACAAAAAGAAAGCTATTTATTCAAAGCAGTAATATGCAAGGCAAAGCCAAACATAATTGAGATGACACGCTTTTGCTCCGAAATAAATGGCAAAACCACTTTTATTTAAACCTTCCAGTATAAATAAGGGGTGATTTCCTTGACTTTATACTTTTTCTTAAGTACATGGTTTATTTGGTTTTTAAGTTTTTTTTTTTCAAAAAAAAAACAAAGAAATACAAACAGATACTTTTTTGGAAAAACATAATATTGAATATTTTTTTTAAAAAAGGAATACTTTTTTAGGAGTTAAAGCAGTTTTTCCATACAATCAAATAACTTAGATGTTACCATAAAGTAGAGCTTTAACATGATAATACATTGTAATGAAAACTAACACAACAAAAAATTTACTATACAATTTAGATATTTTAAACTTATGACATTGATATATTTTTCGTATAACAAAACGAAATAAGGTTTATCTTTTCTTACGTTGTTTAAGAGAATTAATTTTAATGTTTTAATCGTAATTTTGATTTCACTAGACTCAAACAACGGTTTAAATTTAAAAATTTAAACGAAATATAAATACTTTCTGATAGAGTGTATTACATTTATGAACTATGAACAAGTATAACACCCATATGCATTAAACAAATTAAATTAATTTTGTATAAACCTACTATATGTGTTTAATACTAATTGTTAGTTAAAACAATTAAAATTTGTCAACCGGAAAATTGCCTACATTGTTGTGTGTATAATATATGCACACTATATTTTACTACCCCATAAAAAACTACATATTTCTTTCATGTATTCATTTCCCCCTTTGAAAAACCGTTTTTTAATTACTTTTGGGTATAAGTTCTATACATTGTATGCTTAGCATAATACTAGATTATGTATGAGTATCTACAGTAGTTGATAGTATATCCTTCAAAATCACCATCAAGTAGAGTGCAACAGTTTGAATTTAATTATATATTTCCCATCAAAGAGTGCATCCCAATGGAAAATCTCTTCCGACCCACAATTCTAATTGTAAAACATAAAATTAACCAAAAAAAAATACAAAACTGAAACTCAACATAAAATATTTAATATTCATAAAACTCAATTGAAGAAGGTATATAAGTATGAGTATGCTCTAGGCTTCCCTATGGGTGCAGCATTGCCATAAATCCGACGTCACTTATGAAATGTGACATTTTTATGAGCTTCATTGAAATAATACAAACCACAAAAGTCTCAAGATACGAGTATCTACAAAGCAAAAAAAAGATACTCGTACATTATGCATAATTTTTCGTTGTTGATATATTATGCTGCATGAATATGTACATAATTTTTAAAGGATATGTCATATTTGAAATAAGAAACCATATATTCTACGCTTCAGAATTTTTTGTTTATGACTTTTGGCATTTCCATCAGAGCGTTCATCGTCATCGTCGTCGTCGTCCATCACATGACATAATTCAATCTTGAATATGCTTCATACTTGACTTGGAGACAACAAAGAATTATGATTTTATATTTATGTCGTCTTAACACTTGAAATATGGACAATATTGACAGACCCAGACGCACATTGATCAGGAGAACCGAACAAGTGCTCTTGGATTTGTTGCAATTACGTATTCAAGCGGTCAAAAGAGGACCCTAATTTATTTCACACATTCCAGGCAGCCATTCTTTTTTCAAGTCAGCCAGCACAGAGTTTGGTGACAATAGTTCCTCCTTTTTGTTTTCGAAATCCATTCAATCACTGACCAGTAAGAAAAATGCTTATTTATTATAAGAAAACAACTCAGAAATAAAAAAAAAAATTATTAATTGATCACGAACTCTTGGCAACTCACACTTCAAAGTGTCAATTTATCGTTTGTTTATGAGTATCTTATTCTCTTCGAATAAATTTAAACAAGAGTAGGTACTAGTATCCACACCCACGTTTCCCCAAAAGCTCATTGGTTATGTGTCTCGAAGATTTAAGCCATATTTTTAGCAGATCTGTTTGGAATACTTAAAGTATACTTTAATTTATCAAGGCTGCTTCGTTTTTTGGAATAAGTTCATGACGGCAAAGAAAAACAATTTATAAGATATATGACTAATACACCTGTGCTGAAGTTTCCGCATTTGTATTTCAAAAAACACAAAAAAAGTATAATCGAAAAATAAATTGTTACAAGAATAAATTTTCAGTCAAATGTATAAAAATTCTTTGAAAACGTGGGTTGGTTATTTTTCAATAAGATATTTATAACCTTTTGACAAGATTCATAAAGTTTTATTTTTTAATGTGACATTAAAAAGTGTATAAAGTTCATTTTTAATGAAGCTTATAATTTTTAATTTTTTTTCATATTTTCGACTGCGAATTCCTCAAAAGTTCACACATTCGGAAGCACATCATTAGAATGTTTTAAAAATGAGTTTTATTAATAATACTTTTATATTGTTTACATAAGTAATTGACGTGTTAAAATTAATTTGTCATGGTTTTTTTGAGATATTTGAAATTTAACAGTGTTTTATAGTTAAAAGTTCTTGTTTTAATTTTATGAGATTCGGTGAATTTTTAATGGTTTTCTGTCAATTTAGTTTTAGAAGAAGAAAAAATTAAGAAACTATTTTAAGCAGCAAAAATAAATAAAGACAAAATAATAAATTGAAAAAACACCTTATTAAATTGTTTCCCAGGAACTATGGATAATTAGAAATATTTGAATACGGTTTTAATTTTGTATTTTATGAAACACACATCTGACAAAAAGCATTTAGAAAAAAAATTTGTTTTTCAAATTAGAATATATTAAAGGGTCCGCCATCTAACGTTTTTTTTCAACTAGTGCTTATTTCGTGAATGGTAACACTTAGCTCATGTCTGATTTGACAGATAATTAGTTTTATCCTTCCGCTGAACGAATATGGTTGTGTATACCTACGCTTGAACAACGCTAAGAGAAAATGCCGAAATCATCCTTTCAGATGAAGCTTATTTTGAGCTTGGCGGGTATGTAAACAAGCAAAATTGTCGCATTTGGGGCACAGAAAACCCGCACGTATACATTGAAAAGCCAATACACTCAAAACAAGTCACTGTTTGGTGCGGATTTTGGTCCAGAGGCATAATTGAGCCAATTTTCTTCGAAAATGAGCAAGGAGTGGCCGTTACAGTCAATGGCGATCGTTATCGGGCCTGTTGAACGAATGTGGCCCTACGTGCCACACAGCCGAAGCTACACTCGATGTTTTTATAGCATTTTCAAAAAAAAAAAAGTTATTTGGCGGAGCCTATAGAATATATAATCAATAAAATTAACCATGGTTTAATTCAATGATAAAATCAAGTTGCATTGCTTTTGTTATACAATAGTAACTGCTTCAAGCCTCCAAATTGATTCAGGATTGCCATTTATATTTAAGTTTACCACAATCTTACAAATATATCCTTGATTATAATTTTTGGCTTTTTTTAAAAAAATACTTTTGTTTTTAATTTTAAGCATATAATTTTTTTATTTTTAACTTTCATGTTACCACAGTACATTAAGCCTTAGAAATGAAATTGGCACTTTCTATAAGTGGATAGATTTTCGTATCATGACTTATTTCAATTATGTAACCTACTTGTGACTTGATTGAGTACAATTTTTTAATTAAAATTAATAAAAAATAGGCTTAAATATTGCAAATTTCAAGCGTACCAGATGCAAATTTATTAAGTTTTATAAACAAAAAACATTTCAACGACTACCATCATTAATATATAATTAATTATAATATACACTGATAGAAAAACCTCGAAAGAAAGGTGTGCTACCATTTAAAAAATAGTACAAAGCAATTAAATTAGAGTAACTGCGTTTTTACAAACATTAAAATCTGATATTTTTCTCTATATAACTTTCTCAACGATCGATTCTGGTAGTATTTTATAGGCTTAAATTATTCTCTATTAATCAATAAATCAATTAAAATTTAATTGGTTTATGTGCCTCTATTTAAAAATAAATAATGCCATGTGATGTAATATGTGATTTTTTTAGCGGCACACCTATCGATAAGATCTTACAGCAAAATAAATGATTGTGAATTATAATTTTACGAATAATCGATAGTAAAAAAAAGCTGTTGATCTAAATTTTGAAATTTCAAAGTTTGTACGACAGCACAAAGTCAAATTTTATTATGAAATGAGGGTTTTTCATTGAATGCTTTTCATTGATCTAACGTACCGGATATTACGTGACGGATATTCTTACTTACCCTTATTAACGATGTTTCAAAATGAATCACGCAAGTATTTTCTTGTTATTTAGATGATAAACAATCAAGAAAATGTTTGTTTATAGATGTGCCTCAAAATAAAAAAAAAAATGTTCAATTGTTGAAAATGAAAGATTCTGTGGATATGCCTATATATTACATTAATTTATTTTAATTCAAATGGACCATAATTAATTGTTATCCTTTTGTTCTGACTCTGCCCAACATTATTAAGAAGACTCACCATTGAGGTTATTTTTAACCAATAGAATAGAATACAATAAAATAGAATAATTTATTTTTTTTTTTTTCAAATATAAAGTTTATAAACATAATAAATAGAATTTGGCCTTGGTCAAAACCATCTGCCAGATGCCAACTTATTTTAAACATGTTTAATTTTACTAAAAGAATTTCTTTAAAAAAAGCCGCTTTAAAATCAATAAATAGACCATACAATTTTGTTCGCTTTTCAAGATAAGAATAATCAACTATGTTATGAACAGTAAAGAGGTGATCAATCGTTGAATAACCTGCACGAAAGCCGCTTGAAACTCGTTGAGTAATCTGTTTTCCTCTACCCAAACTTCAAGCCTATGTACCATTTTAACCATTTTGGACGTTGGCCTTTAAATGCGTTTGAAAAGAGTGGTTGTCACCATAAACACAGAGTTTAAAGTTCAATCACAATAATATTAAAATCTAAAATTCTTTTATTTTTATAGCGTATTTCTTATTTCTTTTACTAGCAAAGTGTAATTAATCACAAAATTCAATACAAATTTACGTCACACTAAGATTCAAAATTCAATGGGATGGCTATAATTTAGCCACACACCATGTCAAAATCAATTTAAATCAATTAATAATTACTTTGAAATGAATTTCAACACAATTTCAATTCAAAAAATCAAGTTTAACTGTTTGTTCTTGAGTTTAAACTTGATTATTAAATTTTACCTAAAATATTTATGCAAATAATTTTTGGATATAAAATGGTGACAAAAATCACCTGTTTTAAGTAAATATACTTAACATTCAAATTAGGTACAAGTCAAAAATGGTAAATCATTGGGCCCAGTGTTTAAATAACAATTTTTATTTCTTTAAAATTGTGAAATCTCCAGTTCCTGAGCAGGTTTTTTTTTTTTTTAAAGCAATGCATGTCATGTTAGGATGTTTAAATATTTTATTTTTGTTTTAAATTTAATTAAAATTATTTGACAATAATATTTATTTTTATCTTAATATGAAGGGATTATTTCTTTAAATGCTTGTTTTATAACGAGTTAATTTTTTGTTAGTTATAACTTGTTTGGAATAGTTCGGTTACCTTTTATAAATTTTTGTGATTTTAATTTCAATAGATGTTTAGGTATCTTTTCTACAAAATAATATTTCATTGTTTTCACATATAATGATAATATATCACTTACGAGGAAAATTATAAAAACATTTAAAAAGAAACTAAATTTATTGTTTTGCACTCCTTTTTCTTATGTTTCTGAAGACATAGAATTTCTAAAAATTAAAAAAAAATATGTGGTGCAACAGTCCGTTGAGAACCTAGTGACTTATAACTCTCAACCATTCCTGTGTGCCAGTGATGTTATCAGGGATAGAAAGGACCTACAGTTTTAAGCCGATTCATAGCGGCTAATTTGAAAAGGCACTTTTCATGACAAGAATTACTCCTGGAGGATTTGTCAATTCCTCGCAAGAGCAGTACCCTTGAAAAAGACTTTAGATGGCACAGGCAGGGTTTGAACTCAAGACCTCTGACAGTGACGGATTTAGGCTTGCTGCCGCCCTAGGCCCCGTTCGATGCGCCGCACCGATAAATAAGTCATAAACTTCAAACAGAGAAATCACAAATATTTTTTTCAATATTAATTAATTTTTAAATATCTTTTTCCTGGCTTTGGTCCGCGCAAAAACGTCGATTATATCGTCATAATTAATTTCTTGGACTAGTTGAGCTTCAATTGACAGTAATGCAAGAGCATTAAGTCTACCTTGGCCCATGCTTGTGCGTAAATAGGTTTTTACGCGTTTTAGAGTTGAAAAAGATCTTTCTCCTGAACAATTTGTAGCCGGAATACTCAAAAAAATACGGAGAGCAATGTCCACATTCGGATAAACATCTCGAAGACTCCGTGAATGCATTACATTGCATATTTTCTGTGCAGAGCGTACATCTTCCGTATTTGCTAAGGAATCTTTCAGTTGAAAATGTAAATAAATACATTCATTGCCTAACGTCTCTTCCAAATCGTCAGGATACTTACTGACTAGTTTATTGGCAAGATTTTTCAATTCGTTTGTATTTATTTCGGATAAATCATCAAAAAAATTTAAATTTTCGTAAAGCTTTTCATATGCACTTTTACGCCCGGCCAATTGTACACTCAGAGTGTCTAGAATAGGGTAATAAACATTTGTGCGAAAATTTTCTTGTCCAGAAAAAGGTGTTCTTTTTTTTGCGATGAGTATCATAACGATAATAATCGTGAAGATAGTGTTTTGGCTTTTTCTTCATAATCAGAAAATTGTCTGTCTCTCATGTCTTGAAGAAATAGAGCCAGAGAGTTATAGATCTGAACAACGGATGATAAATCAGCTTGAGATTCTTGAAGCTTCTTACTAGCAGCATTAAAACGATCTAAAATTATATTCCAAACAATGATTAGGATTGCTGTTTCTAAATTCTGTAATTTCCGCTGGAATCCTGTAGCTTCAGCACATAATGTAATTGTATCATAAAAAAAAATTTCGAAATTCTTGCACTTGATTTTTCAGAAATTATTGACATTTGTAGATGAATGAATATCAAAATGATATTCAATACATGCAAATCTACGGTATTTTTATTTCACACTTAAAACAAATTGAGAAGTTATTCAGCTTTAGTAATTTCAAAATGCTTCATACCCGTGAGATTAATCTCACTAAAGGAACAGAAAGTAAAAGACATTACTCAATAAAGCCTATATTAAAAAATTGACATCTTACCCATGCAGATTAAGAAGTAAATTAATGAATTGAATTATAATATATTCTATAAACAATTTTTTATAAAAACTAATCTGAACCAATATTTAAAATTGATTGTCTCTTTACTGTTTTTCGCCTCTAAAATTTTGCCATTTCAAAAATTTTGCCACCCCTCAAATTATGCCGCCCTAGGCCCGGGTCTCACGGGCCTAGGCGTAAATCCATCACTGACCTCTGACATGATAGTCCTACGCACTAACCATCACGCCACGGGTATGTAGTACCAAAAAATACTTCCAAAATTAACCAAAAGGTTAAAGTTTGGTATTTTAATGATACAAAAACTTCAAATTACGTTTTGGTTAAGTTAACATTGTTTTTGAGAAATTTAAAAATACATTCCTATAGTCCGACTTTTACAAAAAGTCTTACAATTTGTTTAAGGACTAGTTTGTTCACTAAGGGCAAAAATAAATCAAGGATCAATGTAAAGTTGGCACCTTTTAGGTTTCTACAAACTTACCATAATTCGCCAGAACTTTATAAATAAATAAAATTTTTCTAACTATATTCATAAAATTAGAATTTCAAATTAATAATTCCTTTCACACTTATGTATTGGTCTTACAACTAATTCAACAAGCTTTTGTTATATTTCAATTTATGTATAGCTTATCCCACCCATTAAGAAAACATACAAAAAAGAAGCATAAAAATTACTTAAATATTCATTATAAATTTCGAAAAAAAAAGAATCTTTAATCCCACCTATACAATACACTCTGTGAATTATAATTATTAAATATAGCTTTACCTACCCATATGTGTCCTATTCCTAAGATTACCATAACCATAATTTATTAGCAATATTTTTCATCAAGGGAATAGGAAGATTACTTATCTATTCATAGAATACAAAAGAAAAACATCGGTTTTACGTGATTCCCCCCCTACTATAAAAAGCACACGTTATTATAGAATCTTCTTCATGCTTATACACAATATATAATCTCCGTCAAGGGTTCTGAATTTCCTCCAAAAACCGGAGTTGTTGGTAGATATCGTGTATGTAATTTATTTTACCTATATAAGACATCATACAACATGATGACACTAAAAAACGCATTTTTACGCTGTTCTTCCCTTAATTTTTTATTCTTACCAAAATCTAAGTAAAATATACATATAAAATTTCCTACAATAACTCAGGTCATAAAATTCTTCTTTCAAAAAATCGTTTTAATCGGCAAAATACGGTGACTTTCATTCTTCATTCATCAATCTTCGATTTTTTTTTTAAACTCCGAACGTTTATCATTTTGAATTTATTTGTATGTCTCGAAGTTGTAAGGAGCGTGCAGCATCCAAAAATAGAGAAATTTAAGTATCCTAATTTTATCATTTTTGATTACATTAAACTAATTTTTCTGTCTATAGGTTATTCCTTTTTTCCTTCTCCTCATATAGGTAATTTTTATTTCTGTTTGAAATTCCTTAAATGCCGCCGCCGCCGCCGTACCAATACTACTTACATATATCCCATCGCGCGTGTATCTTCTGCCTTTTGATTAATCTAAAACTTCCAGAAAATATCTATACCCACTGAACAGCCATCCCACACCAAAATTATATACATTTTCTTTTTCTTTCCATTCCTCTTTTGCCTTTGCACGAAAAACTAAATTGTTGTCATGAATTTCACCCAAAATGGGATAAAAATTCCAAAAACCAAAACATAATAAACGAACAACAGGAATGAGAAGCCACCGCACCGCCATGCCATTCCACTCAGCAGAACAAACGAATACCAGAAATGAATATACGTCAAGATGAAGGAGAAGAAAACAAAATCAGCCAGATACCTACTTCCATGTTCCATCCATACTCCCATGGGATAAAAAGAGAAAGATAAACGAAACCAATTCAACAGAGATAGAAACATAGATACTTTCTGGTCGTAGTCGTCTCGTCGCGTCGGTCATCAACAGCAGGCAGCACCATCGCAATCGTATTGCAGCTTATGAGCTCGATGAGGACGAAAGACGGAAGGGAAAGAACCAACATGGCCGAATTGCCAGTGCGCTGAGTTGTCATGGTTACCAGACATATTTTTTCCATGAATCTGCAACATCACGCCCCTCCCAAGCACAAGCACTCATTTTTACACACAGTGTGTATTTTGTTTGTACGTTCGTAACGTTGTTGTACCTATACCTATGTATAAACTACCCCCAAAAACTAAATGGATATCCAATTTTTAGCAACAGCCCGGGATCCGGGAAGAAGAATGGGAATGAGAACAAATGGAAATGTGGAAATGTGAGGGAACGATACTTTTGGACTGTAAAATTGGCCTTGTTGGTGGATTGGGAATGGTTTTGAGAATTGAGGTAGAGAGTGAAATGAAAGGTCGTTGGTACAGGTTCCATAGGTGGGTAGGTATTTCTACCGTTACGTTAGTAATCAGCCAAGATGATATCTTTTCGTGTATCATCATCAGTCGTGACCCCATATGCATAAAATATTCAACCAAAAATGAGAGAATGATGAAAGAAAAAGAACAAACCTACCTTTTTCTTACCAGAATTGTACTTATTCTTCGATATAGATACATATGTACCTTTAGGTACCACTGGATACGGATGGATACGATACAAACTTGTTTGGTCATCAGTTGATCTGGAAAATAACATAATTCATTATAAATGAATGAGGGTGAGGTTTTGAAAAAAGTAGAAAGTTGAAAGGTATGTAGATAGGTATATAAATGGATGTATCTATAATAGTAAAAGTTTGGAAAACATATTTTGCTTCTTTTTCCCCACACTTTGATAACATCCAGAAGTAGGGATGAGATGAGTGACGTTAAAGACCAGAACCAATTACCCATTATCGTCGTCGTCGATACGAACTTGTTTTTTTTTTTTTTTTTAAAGTTGATACCTTTAGCCATAATGTTATTTGAAGACTAAAAATACAGCAAAACCAAAACAAGAAATTACTTCTATCTACAATAATAATCAGCAATAAATTGTTATTTCTTTACCTACTGTGTGCACTTGTGTATCTATGTATCTTCTTATGTGCCTATAGGTAAAAGGTACATATATAGGTACATAAAGATACATTGATCCATTTTGATGACGTTTTCGAATTGAAACTGGGGTCGCGAACTAATAAATTAAAAGACGATGACGACCATCGTTGACGGGTTTTGTGATCAAATAATATGGAAAGGGGGAAAACAAGTATTGTTTTTGTCTGGGTAGGTATTCTTTTTCAGATGGTGACGATTGATTGCGTTGAAGCCCTTTATAGTTTTTATTGCTTTTGTCCTGTTTTACAATTATATAGTTTCCTATTATATAGATAACTATCATCAGAGAATTTTATATAGTGAAAAAGTTTATTCAAGAAACTTTGCGAACAAAAGTTAGTCATGATTTGCGAAATAAGTAATTATGTTTGAAAAAAAAATTGCACAATTGTTCTTTAATAAAAATAATAGGTACAAGAACCGTATTAATGTAACTTATAACTGTGTACCAAAATATTAATCTTAATGTATCGTAAGGGTCGGTAATAAGACAAATTTTGACTTACAGAACTTCAGTAAAAATTGAAGATTATGCTGTTTTCTGCCGAGTTATTTAAAAGGTTAAACCAATTAAGTAGTATCTTTTGCAAGTGTTTCATTTAAATTTATTTGAATAAATATTTGGCAAATTGTTGTCTCCGTTTTATTTGTAAAAACAAACTGTGAGTTGAATTAGTTTAAAATTAATAAAATTTGTGTATGACTTCATAATGCGTAAGATAAAATTTATTTAAATTCGATAGCATTATTGGTTCGTGAGATATTGTGCTCAAAGAATTTTTTTTTATTTTAAATTACTTTAATATTATTTTTTATATCGTCCTCTTATCAATTTCAATTTGAAATATCGGACCATTTACTATAACTTTAAATATTTTTATATAAATAAAAGTTTTGATAACTAAGTTGTATCGTTTGATAATGAGTACCAATTTCCAAAGTTTATAACTATAGGGTATTGAATTTGTATTTTTAATATAAATGAAGAATCTTTATGATAATCGACGAGAAGACCTCTAAAGAAGAACTCCAGTTTGCTCGGTTATTGGTACAAAAATAGAAAATTGTTACATTGTGCTACAGAAATAAAAATATTGTCATAACTTCTGCGTATAGTCTGTATAGTCTTTATGATGCCTATAAGAACTTAAGCCGACCCCGAAAATCTCAAGTTTTTCTCAAAACAAACTACAAAAGACTAAATTTAATATTACTTTTCAAAAAACAATATATATTTTTTGGAACAACCTTCTAAAATAATTAAGACTTTTTAAATTCAATGACAAATCTAACATGAACTTGTACCGTTTCATGCCCTGTTTTGAATTTGTACTTTTTACTTGATGTGCAAAGTATTCTTAAGGCACCCTAAAATATAAATTTCAAAAATACATATTTTCGCGTACATACAAAAATTCTAAAAAAGTTTTCGAAAGTAAAATACTATTTCTTTTTTTACAAACAGTTAAAAAATCATGAAATTCTTTTTTAATAGTTTGAGATTTCCGATGTCAAAAAATATAAATATGCATTTGATGGCATGATGGTTAGTGCTTTGGACTGTATAAGGTGAATGTAAGCATTCGCTCCTACCACGACCTGGAAAACAGAGCACTACTTAATCACTTTTACCTTCGAAATGAAATGACATAATGGCGATCTAAGAGCCACGGTTTCATGCGGTTCAATGACGATTCCTTGGAAAATGCCATAATCGCCGAGCAAACGGGAGCAAGTCCCTTGTTAGTGACGAAGATTAAGCTGGTATATCCAACGGTATATCCAACGGTGTACTAAGACATTTACCGATGGAGGCAATTGACATTTACACCACACTCTTCAATAATGCACTGAATAATGCATTATATCCAGTGCATTGGAAGACCGCTGTGGTTCATCCTCTCCCGAAAAAGGGAAAGGACAACTCCAACCCGTCAAATCTTCGGTTGATAAGTCTTCTTACGAGCATCAGCAAAGTTTTCGAAAAAATCATTAATAGGGCTCTGACTAAGTGGGCTGCGGACAACAAAATAATTCCGGATAAACAGTTCGGGTTCAAGGCGGGTCATGACACAATTCATGCTGCGTCTAAACTCGTTTCTGATATTCAATGGAATAAATCAAAACAACCATGCACAGGTGCTGTTCTGGTTGATTTGGAAAAGGCCTTTGACACCGTATGGTTAGGGGATATTTACCTAAAACTGAGCAGGCTTTGCATAAGCAAGCCATAGTTGTATATACTTTATGATATGCTTAACGGTAGAAAGTTTGTTGTCAATGTAACTTCTACCACAACATTCTTAATTAAAAATGGTCTTCAACAGGGAGCGGTGAATTCGCCGATTCTCTTCAGCATTTACACCAGCGATCTGATAGGTAGTCTTACAAAGGCAATTGCGTACGCCGACGATCTTATTGCGTACAGAACGGCCCGAAAGGTTGAGGTTATTAGAATTCTCCTGCAGTGTGATTTCGACAAGATTCAGCGATATTGCGACGACTGGAAACTGAAAATAAATGTCCAGAAGTCGGAGACAATTCTGTTCCGGACTCCGTTGGCTAGGGCCACGAGGGATACGTGCAAGAATTGGCGCAAGATGGTCATCGTTTATCTTCAAGGGCAGCCATTAGCGAGCAAAAGTGTAGTGAAGTACCTCGGTATCTGGTTAGATCAGTATTTATATTTCGACAGACATATAAATTCTGTACTGACCAGGGCCAGAGGAGCCTTCGCTCTGACGAAACGGCTGTTTTTTAGCAGTCGGCTTGACCCCAGAATGAAGGTAATTTGCTACATGACCCTCATACGGCCGATGATCGTTTATGGTTGTCCTGTGTGGTTCAGCGTTGCCCCTTCCCAGATGGAGAAGTTTCGGGTGTTCGAGCGGCAGTGTTTACGACGCTGTACCGGCTTATATCAAACAGCCGAATCTTATTACGTGCATTACTATTCCAAAGAGGTCCTATAGAACGGGGCTCGAATCAACAGAATTGACAATTTCGTGACAAAACTCGTTCGAGATCACATTGCAAGAGCTATGTCTTCGACCAACAATTTAATTTTCGTGGCGTTCTATCCGAACGACGAGTATTTTGAAAGTGCACGCTTGAGCGGCTTCATTCCACCAGAGGCATTCCTCTTTTTAGATAGATGCGCTCTGATACAGGATAGATTGGCAGTTCCGCTAATTTACCACTACAGACGACGAACCGTCGATAGGCGACTCCTGTACAATCGGGACATCATGACACAAGGCGGAGCAGAGCTCCTTCGGTTCAGTAGGGCTGTATCCGAACGGGACCGAACTGATAGGGTGAAGCAGGAGAACCAGTTTTGGTGGCTTCAATCGGCACTTGATAGTGGGTAGTCGGGATGGGGTTTTAAGCCTTGACCGGCTTACATACTTGTTTTATAGTTTAGGGTTTAGTTTTAAGTAGAATAGGCATGGTGGCACAAAAAAAAATACAAAACAAATACAAAAACGAAAATACAAAAAATACAAAAAAAAGATGAAAAAAAAATAAAAAAAAAGACAACAAAACATGAAAAACATGAAAAACAAAAAACGTTAGATAGTTAGATTTGCTGCTGTGGTTGTTCTAGTTTTAAGTAGTTTATAGGTAGAATAGGTAGTTTAAGTTAGCTTTAAGTTTTATATTAAGGACCTTATTTTAAGTAGTTTTTAAGTAAAAATAAAAAAGGATATTGATATTATTTTTTTTTTTAATTTTCTAATGAATAAAAAAATAAATAAAATGGAATTGAAGTTAAATAGATCTTAGGGCCGAAAGGCATTAGAATGAAGTATTATTGTTTAACTTAGAAAGTCGCGCGTATGGGACCAGTAAGTTATGGTTAAATTAGGCTAGTTTTATGAATTTTTGTCTAGCTTTAAGATAAAAATGAATTTACAAAAAAAAGATAGTGCGTTGGACTGTCGTGCCAGAGGTCTTGGGTTCGATCCCTGCCTATGACATCTAAAGTTTTTTTCACGTTTACTGCCTCTTGCGAGGAATTGACAAATTCTCCAAGAGTTATTCTTGTCATGATCGATCCCTGCCTATGACATCTAAAGTTTTCTTCACGGGTACTGCCTCTTGCGAGGAATTGACAAATTCTCCAAGAGTTATTCTTGTCATGAAAAGTGCTTTCTCAAATTAGCCGTTGGGATTCAGCTAAAAACTGTAGGTCCCCTCCATCCCTGACAACAGTACTCGCACACAGGAATGGTTGAGAGTTGTAAGTCGCACTAGGGCCTAGTTCGCAACGGACTGTTGCGCCACACGATTTTAATTATTTGATGATATACATCTATACATTATATACTATAAAAGTACGTTAATTTTATCTTTATTTTACTTTCGATAGTTTAGTTTTCTGCAAGATGTTATGAAACTATGCAGAGTTAAATAAGTGTGGACTGTGTAATTTTAGAAAATTCTTTCTGTAAGCTAGACTAAGCCTAATCCATTGAAATAATTTTCTTCAAATTCGGTACATATTAGGTTTTAGTTAGCTTAAAGTAGGAGAAAAAAAACTAATGCTGTGTAATTTTGAGATGATAGTAGAAGGTATAAGTAGGTACCTGATTTTGCTTTAATAATAATATTTTGTCAAAGGCATAATTATCTTTAAATAGGAAAAAAGAACCATTTTACTTAAGAAAATCTTTTTTTTTTTATTTGAATTTTTTCGTTGACGATCTCAATCTAAACTTTTGTATTATTTTTGTGTGTTTTAAAAATCGGTCTTTAGATATCTGAGTAGATAAAATTATTAGGCCATTTAAAAATGTTTCAAAATATATAGTCAATATTACTTATGTGACCATAGTTTACTAGGTATTGAAAATTATGCCATTGGTGTTTCTATTATTTTTATTCTTTGAAATAGTTACTCAAACAAAAAGTCAGTAACTTACAATAAAATAAAGGCAAGAAAGCTTTTAAAAGCCTTTGTATGTGACTAAATTAATAATAATAATTAAATAAATAAATAAGTAAATCAATAATTAAAAATAATAATTAATTTTCTTGGCATATGAAATTGCATATATTTGACTCTTTATTAATATAAAACAGTTTGTTCTTTAAAATGTACCTATATGTGCACAGAATTTATTTCAATGTCAGGATTTGTTTGTATTTTCGTTATTAGTTCCTTGAATCTTAATTAAAAAATTATATTAAAAAAATTACTTCAGAACAATTTTTTTACAATAAGATATAAATTTAAAACCATTAATTTCCCCAATAAGTATGTTGTTAATTGCATTCAAACCTATTGGGTTATTTTATGAACAAAAAATACTTACTTACACATCTTAAACCCATGGTATTGCTGTTAAAAATTGTTACAAAGGGTGATCAAATTGTTAGGGTCGACGTTGATTTTGAATAAAACGCAAATAAATTAGGAAATGAGTATCATTTCTTCTTATTTTGATAATATTGGTATGGTTCAATTATGTATATGAAACAAAATATCAGACAAATAGATGCTGAGACCTTGGTGTCACTCCTCCCTCCGATGGTCCAAATTTTCGATGAAGCTGAGGCATAATTGAGGTTCTATGCCGTTAATGTGCCAAATTTTTTCATCTTTTAGCTCTTGAATTGTTGCTGGCTCATCGACATACACATTTTCTTTAAAATAACTCCAAAGAAAGACGTCCAACGCTGTCAAATCACATAATCTAGACTCCAAATTGACATTTGCTCACGTGATATAAAACGGATTTTGAATTTGTCGCGCAAAAGAGCCATTATTTTTTTAGATGTGTTGCAAGTGGCACCGTCCAATTGAAACCAATTATCGTCCAAGTCCATATCTTCTAATTCGGCCCATAAAAAGTTCGTTATCATTTCACTATAGCGAACACAATTCACAGTAACTGTCTGACCGGCCTCATTTTAAAAAAATACGGCCCGATGATGCCGTCTGCCCATCAACCGCACCAAATAGTCACTCTTTGTGGGTGCATTGATTTTTCGACAATAACTCTTGGATTATTATTCGCCCGAACGCTGCAATTCTGCCTATCGACAAATCCACTAAGGTGAAAATGGGCCTCATCATTGAAGATGATGTTCTTTTGATTTGAACGCCCATTTAAGCCTTGAATAACTTTAACGCGTTGATCGATTGTGTATATCTTTCCATGGTTTAAATTGAGAAATGTCAAATGAAATGCAGGAAAAAACTTGATGTTTAGTTGTGGTTCACATTTAACATCAGCCCTTAAAATTTAACCACCCTTTGTATATGTGAATATTTGTATTTTTTTAGTGCTCCTATCTCGATGGTTAGTGCAAAAAGCCAAAAATGTTTTAATCACGGTCATTGACTCTTGCTAATATTGACAAATCCTTTAAAATTAATTTCTGTAATAAAAAACTAATTCCCGAATAAACCATTTGGATTTCACACCAATAGACGGTCTCCTGCTGTTTCGCTCAAATAAATGGTTGAGAGTTGTGAATTTATAGGTTCTACTTGCCACCAAATTATATTTATACGTGCCACCAAATTATATTTTTAATATTTGTTTGCTTTGATTTAATTACTTCTTAAATAGATTTAAAAATTATCCTAATTTTAGCTCTTAAAAAAGTCTTTCATAGCAATTTATTTGGATTCACGCTCATATGTCCATCTAAAAACATTTAAACTCCACTAGAAAAAAACCTCGCAAAAACTATCCTTCAAGGCTGTTTTATTATTTAACACTTCAAAATTATAAAACAATATCTAAAGTCAAAAGTGCTTACCTCTTATAATACTAAACTAGGAAATATTCAATAAAATCATTTCAATAAATACATAGATATCTGGTCTCGTCGTAAACTGTATATATAATATTAACAAGCATTAAAAATGAATATAGAAAACAAACAACAAAATACAAGTACCTACTCTTACCTAAACAACCTTCAATAAAAATATCCAATTGGCAATTGGATACAATTCCCAATTGTATCTCAAATTTGACACCAGTTACATTGGTGTATAGTCTCTCTACTTCATACTAGATGGCGCTTCAACAATAATATAGCATTACGATTTTTCTTAACCTTCCAAAACCCAAGTAAAGTGTAAACAATCGATAGTGAAACGAACCATCACACGCACCGCACACACAATTTGTGAAGTTTCTATGAAAAAATAAAATACCTACTTCCAAAACGCCTTCAAAGATTTTTCGACATTATTTCCATTATTCAACCATCATACATAAGAATATATATTATGTATAAACAAAAATATTTCTCTTGATACCAATTCTGGATTCTTGATTACAATTTGCATTTCATTTATTTTTTTTTTTTTGGTTTCTTATACTTGGCTATAGCCAAGCGAAGCCAAATGAAGCCAAGCTAAGCGTCAAAGCCACTTGATGCTTACATATTTATTCTGAAAAGGCCATAAGAAGAAGAATGGGCTTGACTTTGTGCGTAGATATGGCTATGGCTTCATGAAAATTTAATGCGGTCAGATGCAAAAGAGGGATTTTCGAAATGATTCTTTTTTGATTGTTTTGAGAGGCGGCTGCGGCTGATGCTCCCAGAAGTTCCCATGTGCAATTCAAAACCATATTCTGCTTTATCTGAATGAATAAAAAGAAAGAAAACAGAAGCACTTTGAATTGGCGAACAAATCTTTAATATTGCATTATTTAAATTAACCCAACAACAATTCCAACGTTATAGCATTTAACGTATTACTTCAGCGTGTTGATATTAATACGCGATACCACCAGGGAGGTATAGCTCTTGGGTATAGACCGTAGACGTATTGAAGAAACAAAAAGCAATTTAATAAGAAGTGATTAATAGAGTGGAGTTCTGCTTTGCATTCAAATTTCTGGCGCCAAGTTGTTTCAGTAATGAATTATTATCAAGCTAAACGGAAGTAGCATACCTAGCTATAGATAAAGTTGAGGTTGGGTGCAACACTTTATTGATGATGGTTTATACGTAGCGTTTGATGTATCTATTAGTTTTTATGTTTGTTTATTGATATTTAAAACTTTTTTATTCGCATAGGAGTTTTTTTTGCCATGTTAACTATTTTATTGTTTTTTATTCAATACATTTTCAGTTGTTTATGACTGTCTTTATTTTATGTATAGGAGGTGGACATTATTTGTGTAATATGTTGACATTTGTTTATCAATTTTTATAATCAATATTGGTTTCTTCGTGTATAGTTACATTATAGTTATAGGTAGATATAATTAGATGTGTTTCGATTACTGTGATTATTAGTTTCTCTTCGTTTAAGAGATATAATTGCATTTTAAGTGATAAATAAAAATAAGTGTCGAGTTACATACAGATATAGCCATAAGTTGTACAATTGACATTTATATTTAAAATGATTTGTTTTTAATTAATGTATTTTAAGTCACTTAAAACATGAAAACGCAGTAATTTGGTAAAGGCTACCTGTGTATGAATTTGTATGTAATAAAATGAAAGAGAAATGACTGTCGGATCAGCATGTATGATATTTTTAGTAAAATAATTAATAAAATAGTTAACACTGTTGGTGTCGAAATATTATTAATTTTATGTTTTGGCTTATTTATAAATATTTTATTATGTATTTAAATTAAAGATTCAAAAGTAAATCCGTACAACATTACATATGTTTCTTTTAAGCTCTAAAAAATATACATTTCTAACAATTTTGGTTATATATTGTGTGATGGTTAAAAGAGAGTACAAAAAAAAGAAGATAGAGGATATTGTTTATTTATCTTACTTTTACTTTCGGTTTTAAAATTAAATTTTGTTATAAAGGGAATTTCAGCAAAGTTTTTAGGTAAGTACATTTTATCTCTTTTTTTAGTAAAATGTTTTAAATTTTGATGTTGTAAATTTAGGTGTTCTGCAGTTATATGATCATTTTTTGAAGATTTTAGTGACTTTTCAAAGGCATGCCAATCTGATTAAATAAGTTAGACAGTGGTTGGATAACTTTAAAAAGAAATATTTAAAATGTTGTTATATACCAGGGTCTTTTACAAAATTTCTTGCTCGTAGGTGAGTTTTCTACTTTTTGAAAACAGATATATATGTACATTCTAATGGGAAACACGATTATTAAAATCATATGCTTAAGAATTAAATTGAATTTATTTATAACAACCATTCCAATTAAATTTTGTTCAGATAAAAATATAAAGTGGAAACAAACTTTAAGGCAACAATTTAAAAGATCAATCGTCAATTTAAATAAAAAATATAAAATAAATGTAGTACCCGTAGCATAACAGTTAGTGCGTAGGAATGTCATGCCATCAGAGATCTTTGGTTCAATACCCGCCTATGCCACCTAAAGTTTTTTTCATGGGTACTGCGTCTTCCGAGGAATTGACAAATTCTCCAAAAGTAATTCTTGTCATGAAAAGTGCTTTCTCAAATCAGCTTACAAACTATAGGTCCCCTCCATCCGTCACAACATTACTCGCACACAGTAATGGTTAAGAGTTGTAAGTCAAGGTTATCAACGCACGGTTGGGCCAACTAATTTATTTTATTTTTTAAATTTTTTATAATTGATTAAATTAAATCTAATTCTATTTTATTTAAGATTTGGAAATTGAAGATTGAAGTTGGTTATAATTTGCCGTATTTTAGACAAAAAACTCTAATATTTGGCAGTTGGGAGCTAGGGTTGTTTTTGTGTGACGTGATGTTTAGTGCATCAGAATGTTCAAAAAGTGGCTTGAGTTAAGTTTTAGTACATATAGACTTTTATATGCTTTTGTTGTTAAAGGTACGTATCTTATGCAGTAGTCAGAGGTGTTAGGTTCGATCCATGTGTCATCTAAAGCAAGGAATTGACAAATCCTCCATGAGTAATTCTTGCCATGAATAGTGCTTTTTCAAATAAGCCTTTCGGATTCGGTTTAAAACTGTGGGTCCCCTCTATCCCTGACAAAATTACTCACACACACAGAAATAGTTAAGAGTTGTAAGTCCCTAGGCCCTAGTTCTCAACGGACTGTTGGGCCACCTAATTTATTTATTTATGTACCTTAAGCATTATATGAATTCTATAAAATGTATAATATATCCAGTTATTTAATTTTTGCTTTTACCTACGTGTAAGTATTCAAAATCTACTTACAGACACACTACTTAATTATAATTACTACTTCATGACCTTTTCTATATTTAATGCTTAGTGGGTTGTTGTAGGCTTTCTTTGTAATTTTTTTTGATAAGCCCTTGCTATTTCATTTAATCATATATTAAATGTCAGGAGAACTAATCTTTAATTAATTTTTTAAGTATATGTTTATTGGTGTTTTACGTCTTTATAAAGAGGTAATTGTAATACATAGTTTAAGTTAAATTATATTTAAAATTTTAGAGAGTAGAAATTAGGGTGTCCCAAAATTAACGCAAGATTTCTTGCGTTAATTTTGGACACCCTTTATAAAGACAAGTATTTTTTTAAACACTTAATCAATCCAAAAAGGTTACCATTTGATGAGATTTCATTTCTAAATAAATATGTATACCTATCAACTTGTTTGAAATTAACGCAAGATTTCTTGCGTTAATTTTGGGACACCCAAAATTAACGCAAGAAATCTTGCGTTAATTTTGGGACACCCATATTTATTTTGTAGTAGTGCTCTTCTTTGAAATGGAGAAACTAATAAAAATACTCATTAGAAATATTTTCTCATGTATTAAGATTGGAAGTTTCACTAAAATTCTGTTCCTTCTATATCGTATAAAAAGGAGTACCTACATAACAGTACAAAGGAGTACCTACATAACAGTACGCAAAAAGAGTAACTGGAACTATGCTATATATGCTTACATTTTGCAAAAATATTTAAAATATCATTATTAAGAAGATTAAGCAAGGAAATTTGGATGGCATATTTTTAGTTTGAATATAGACATACCTAAGTCTAAATTTATGGTGAATTTACTCGAGATTAAAAAGGTAGATACTTGTTATGCATGATCTTTTCAGTCTGTTAGTTCTTTTTACATATGCTCTTCCTGCTGTTGTTATAGGTTTACATCAGTAAACATTGGATTAACTAATCTATTTCTTGTGTGCAGATATTTAAAGTTTATTGTAATTTCTTCTTAGTATAGACATACTCTATTTACATGTAATAATTGGTCATCAAAAAATCCTTTTTTTATTTTTATATCTTTTATATTTTTTTCTCATTGCTTTAAAAGGCTCCACTGATGTTAATGTTCATTCATGTATTCACAAATAATGGTTATAAGATCCACGTGCCATTCAAAACTAGGTCAATCTACACCGGATAAGTACGCTCAATAAAGCTCTCAACAGCTTTAAGGAATCCCATTAAAATCTTTATTTTACTTTTAGTTGCTCTATCAAATAAAACAAAATGATTTCATTCAAACAGCCACTTGGTTAGAATTTGTATACAAGGATTTCAATTTTTATTACTTCTCCCATAAAAAAAGTCACATAAACAGTTAATATATTTTATTATTGATGGTGATAAAAAATCCAAACATTGAAGGACATTTTTGTTTGTATTTCACTAAAAAAATATATTTTTATTTAAATTTTATATGAAAAAATATAATAAAGTTCATATTCATGTACATAAAGTTAGTATAAACGTGTGTTCTCATTTGTATTATAATTAATTCAGATACAAACTGGTGTTTTTCAATACATAAAAATGTTGTGTCTCTTGAGAGTGTTAATTTATTCATTTTAATTCATAATCACAATATGTAGATATTATTTAAGTTAAACTGATTTTATTTTATTAAAGCCGTCATCAGTTCAGTTTAGTTGGAATACAATCATTTAACAGTGTGTGTGATAAAATAAAGAACTTTTTTTTTTTTAATTATTTGTTTGTTTAAAATATGTTCGATGTGTTGTTTGAATATACGTACATCCCACGATGAATGTGTCACCTCGTGTTACGTATACTGAAGGTATACCGGATAGGATACACTCAGGATACATTCAGTATACGTGTACGAAGTTCCACTCAGCCAGCAACCAGCAACAGTGTTACCAACATAACAGTGATTTATCTATATATAAAAAGTGTGTGTTTTATTTTGATTTATTTATGTGTATCCACGACTGAATTGACCGGCAAATTAAATATAAAAACAAAATATACAATACGAATCAAAGTGATGAGATGAAATACAAATAAATTCCACAGAGAACAAACAAAAATAAAACAGCTGTGTTGTTCAATCTGTCTGACTACTGCTACTGTTCACCAACTACTGCCAATGGAATCGTATCTGCTGCTGCTTCTCTCGCCATCATCAAAAACGGAATCGATTTTATAATAGAAAGGACATGCTCTGCATTCGCAATTTCCTTTTCCATCCAGCTCCAGCATCAAACTCATCTTGTCTCTCGCAGTTGTTTGTTTGTTGTTTGTTGGCTCTCGCCATATTCCGCATATCGTGTATTAGGCGAAATAATACACGACGCTCGACGAGGAAACGGATAGGGGATGGCTTTGATGTGATGATGCTGCATACAAGGACCTTGGTCGTTTTTTTTTTTTTTTTGTTCTTGGATGTATCTTTACCTATACCTCTACCTAACTACCCACCCGTTGGCAGTGCGGTGGTGGTGTATATATATATATGTAGTTCGCTCAACCAGCAACAAGCCACCCTTGACGGTTCGCTTGTTTCAAGATACAAATGCTGGGTAAGTATACAAATTGTTCACGTAGATAACAATACCTTAGTGGTAATCTCTTCCTGATGTTCTGTCTGCCTGTGTGTCGACGTCGTATAGTTAAATCACCCCCTCAACCATCACCACCTTCATTCCACCCAATATGTAAGTTTGGTTTGGAAAATAACCACTTGTTTCAAATAAACACACTCCTCAGGTGAACAATATATACTCTCGTACCTATACCCACCTTCTTCAAAAAAAAAGATACAAAGATACAAGTGTATCTTTCGATTAACAAATCTATTCAAAAATTTATCTTGCAAGATTCTCACCGGTAAGTGAGAAGAAACAAACACAAACAACAAAAACAAAAAACAAAATGAAAATGAAAATGAGAAAAAGAAACTGCTTCGTAGGTAGGTAGCTATCCTGAAATGAAAAAGAAAATAAATGAACCCATCAAGGACATTCTCTGGAACAAAAAAAAAAGAAAGAAAGAAACACACAAAATGTATAATATGGGACACAAAAAAGGATATTATAATAAAATTCAAAATTTATAGATACTACTTGTGCATAGATTGGAACTATATCTTTAACTAGGGGATGGGGGGAGGGAGTGAGTGAGGGGATGAATGGGGGTGTGATGGGTGTTGGTTTTGGGTGGGCAGAAATGTTTCGTGTGATATGGGACTGGCTTTTCCCTACATGGCTTTTCATATATGCGGTCCTGTGATGTTTAGCATTGGGATTGGAGGGTATATGATTATTAAATGAACGCAATATGGTGCTCATATTTTGTATAGCCCCCAGAAAACAACCAAAACCCCACCACTCCAAACAATCCCCACACCATACCACCCCACCCTACCACATCTCTACAATGGAAATGGAATTTAGGGTTCCATTTTGCACCAATAAGGGATGCCACAAGAGAGATTTCAAAAAACCATTTTCTCGAATGCGGTTAGCATTCAGCAAAAGATCGACATTCATTCCAAGTGTTTAAGTTATGTGACAATTTACACTAGATGCCAAACCGTACACTCTATGGCATGCGGCTAAGACACATAGCACTGCTTGCTTGCTAGCTTGCTTGCCAAGCTTCGCTCGTGATGTTCCCATAACGAAAATCGAGTTAACCATGACTGCTGTACGTGAC
Organism: Eupeodes latifasciatus; assembly: GCA_920104205.1. Lineage (NCBI taxonomy): Eukaryota > Metazoa > Arthropoda > Insecta > Diptera > Syrphidae > Eupeodes > Eupeodes latifasciatus. Next base: position 309,525,107 of record OV049924.1, read on the forward strand.
TTTATTAAATTTTCAATGAAAATAGTGCTGCTCTTCTTCGATTTGATGATTTTTCTTCTTTTTTTTTTTGTATAATTTTATATGAAAATGGAAAAGTTACTTTGATGTTTTTAGTTGGAAAATCTTAAAAACCATTTAGCTAACCAGAATCTTGAATTTATATATGAAAAGGATGATGATGATGATGGGTGGAAAAGTTTTTTTCAGCAATGTCTCGCGAGACACAAGTGTTCTTGTCTGATGTTGTGGACCTCTGTCACTTTATTTTTGCAAACCAAATGGTTGACTCTGTTATCTTTTTCTTTTTCATTCTGTGGGGTTATATGAAAGATACGACACGCCCCGGACTAATCTTTGTACCATTTAACATGCAAATAAGATATGCTATGCAACCAAAATTGGATGAAAATTTTGTAAAACTTTGTCCACAAAATGACAATAGTTTTCCATTTTTGTTTTGTTTTCTTATACCCGTATTTTTGTTGTTGTTATGTTTTATTTTTATATTCACTATTATAACCAGATGCAAGTTAATATATCGACATCATAGTGTATTCGTCCCAGCACAGAAAGTAAAGATACAATTGAAAGCATTTGTTACAATACAAATTTTCGTAACTTTTTCCACCCTATCCCCCTGCTGAAACAGCTATAACCAAACCACCCTCCTCTCTTGTTTGGTTTTGGATAAGAAAATAATCGAAAAAGTTGAAATGAGATAAAGTAGAAAACAAGAAAATGAGGAGAACAAAAAGGCATAAACTTGAAAAGATATGTCTATGATCGGTATAGGTAGGTATGAATGTAGGTATAGGGTATGACAGACCGGGGTCGGGTGTAAGGTGTAGAAGGTGTATTAACAACAGGCAAAGTGCGGGCAACAAGATAGGTTAAATTCTACTCTATACGGATGACGCTCTCTTAAAGCACACTTTTGATTTTGTTTTGTATACATTATGGATGGTGATGGCACATGGAACGGCAACAATATTCTACAAGAATGAGATACAAAAGAAAAATAGATATAAATCCCTCTCTTGTCATAGAGACACTCATCATCTTCTACATCATAGACAACGAATGAGAAAAGCCAACAAAAAAAATATTTGTTTTTTCTTTCTTCTTGCTTTTTTGATTCAGTGAATTTTGTTTCTTTTATTTTTGTATCATATCAAAACGCACATATGTCACCCTATACTCAAACACAACTATACCAACTTATATTTGATACGAATTTCATGCTGTCATTGACATTGGCATTGGAAGTGGAACGACGACTAAGACGATGAAACACATAAAATAGAGCGTCAAAGCAACATCAATAAATTATGTCAGTCACCGAGTCAAATATATGACAAGAAAAAAAAATCAGTTGATTCCAATTTATATTATAACGTTTGTGTGTCTATGTCTGGGGATTTCTCGTCTAACAGTAGTTTTGTATGGGTTTCATTTTATAGCTGACATCATATTTATTAAAATTAATTAACAAAAATTCGAAATATGTGAAATATGCTAAAGATCTAGCTTGTGGATTGTAAGTGGAACCTAAGTGTTTTTTGATATCTTTTATTGATTTTTGAAATAAAACATTTGAAATTTTTATGGAATTTCATTGATATCAATGGAGTATTTTTAAAAATTATAAAAAATTTAAAGAAATCTATGAAATCTATGAAATCTATGAAATCTATCTTTACAAAAATGTCTTTTAAATTCTAACTCAATCACCTCGTGTTTATATTTATCTCGTTTCTTGTTTTGTATATCTTCTTTAGGATGATGATTTATACTCAGTGCCGTTTGGTCTTGTATGGGTGTGGTGGATACATTGTTTTGTTATTCATCATCTCCCACTCACAATTTTACTCGAATTCATTCACTCACGACATCAGCACAACACGTCAAAATTCGTCGTAGTCTCGTCAATCAGTCATCAACAGCGCCTTCATCAACTATGACTATGAGTGTGTTTTTCTTTTTTTTTTTTATATATAAGTAAATTGCGTGATTTTTCTCTCTCTTGATTCTTCCCCATACTTTCGTGATGTTTTTTTACAATTTGTTTATTTTCTTTTTTTGGAATGCTGAAAATTTGAAAAAAAACATAGACAAACAAAAAATTATGGAAAAAAATATGCAAAATTAATTAATACAAAATTCACTTTGATGTTTAGATTCACTATTTCACCATAATTATTGTCACTGTCTTTTAAACCAATACAAAATTAATTTACAAACAAAAAACATAGATATTTTAACACTTTTTGAGAAGAAAGGTATTGTGAAGATGTTTTCAATTCAACGTTTTAAGATGCTTTGACACAAACCATGCCGCTAAAGTGTTCTTGTCCAAAAAATGTTTTCTAACCTTAGAAAAAAGACACATACCTTACCAATATTGAATAATTTTTTTCTTTTTGTATATATATAAGTAAAGTACCTATCTATTTATCTATCTATACAAAATAGATACAATTTTGTATGAACTATAACTTGGATTTTATTTTAACTTGGATATTTTTTAACACTGTAAGCTATGAGAGTACTTCTTGTATTGAATTGATTGTATAGCGTCTTCACTCACAATACACTCTGTGTGTGGCGTTTGATATGATTAACAAAAAAATTATCGGCGTGTTTCACAGAGGCTTCTGATGTCTGGTGCGGCGACATAAGGTAATGCTATGAATAACGAATATAATTTTGTTCATTTTTATTCTCACATGGATACGAATACACTGTGTATATGAATACACACGGACGGGTAAAAGTTTCTAATTCCCCAATACAAACTCAAAAATATTATATTGTTGAACGGACGTGTGTTGTGTGTAAAAATGAATGAGGGAAATGTTAGAGAAAATATCCCACACAAAATTTGTTCCCAAATTTTGGATATATCTGCTAAGGTTAAGGTTTTTGTGTTGATTTTGTTGTTTTTGTAAGGAATTTCCCTTTTTGGTAGAAAGGAATAGGAATAGTATGGATGGTATTTTGCGTGGGAGCTTTTTTCCCGGTACTTTGCAGAAATATTGATAAAGGTAGGTTTGGTATTGCAGATATTTGTTGAAGAGCTTTTCTTTCATGCCACACACTACACAACTTTCTGACACACGCACTTTTTTAACTGAAGCTATTTATTCCAACTTTTGTCTTTGCTTTTTCTATTTTGTTACAGAAAAAAAAATACAAGCACTTATCACAATGAATTTTAAAATCAAACAAAATATGTCTGCAAAAATGAGCAATGGCAACTATAACAATACCAACTGTACAGAAGATTCGCCTTTTTCCTGTCCGCTTACAACCTTTTACTGAACTGCAATTCTATTCACCCCTAATAAGGAACTAACAATTCTAGCGAGAATTACTACAGTTACCTATTTCTTCTTCTTTTCCTATTTCTATATCCTTGCGGAAGGACTACGACGACCTATCATACCTTCCTACCTACAAAACAACAAAAGGAAAAATCACACATTGTCATGATTTTTAAAATGCAATGCGCCAGATGCATTACCTACCTACCAATATTATGTCGGGTAGGGTGTGTAAAGGGTGACATGAAATCATATCACAGCATTGCGAGAAAAATCCAAACTCCAACAAAAACACAAACGAAAGATAATACCAAAAGAAAGTCAACAAAACGAACCATAAAAGAAAATATGAAAAAAAGCAACAACAAGATTAAGTTAAACACCTTCCCAGATACACAGATTCAAAGGCGTAGATACTTTTGCCTATTGCACTACCCTCGGGCGTGGCTTTTGCCATTTCCCTTTCATTTAACAGAAAGAGAAGGAACGAAGAGGGCGAAAAGAGATGATGAGTGAAAATCCGGTTTTGCAAATTTTCTTTCATTCTTATTATTCATCTTCCATGCCAGCCATGATTGTTGAGTCAGCTAGTTAGTATCGTTGGATATTCTTACACACGTTAGAAAGAGCTAATGGTATGGTTTGATTTTGGTGGCCATTTTGGTGGGAGTGAGATGACAGCAGCACTCATAGAGAGAGTGAGAATTATGTTATACCTACAAAATTCTTATCGATGGCATTTTAAAGTTTTCAGAAATGAATAAAAATTTTTGTTAAAGTATCTAAAGCGGAATATCTACTAGCTAGCTAGCTATATTGTTGCAAATGCTAATTTCCTAATTCTATTCTGCTGCTGTTGTTGCGTTTTGTTTCTTAATTTTCAGCTAAAATTGTCTTAGTTTATTTTGTTTTGTTACTTTTTTTTATACATGGATGTGTTTATAATAAGTTTGTTGGTGATTTTTGTTCTTGGTGTTGTTAGTTTTTTTCGAATTAAAAGGAAAATCGTGTGGAAACTTTCCTATCTCTAGTTGGTTATCCTTTTTTCTGTGTTTTATTTTTTCGTTTTTTAGGACATAAAACTAATTAAAGCTTTTAAAAACGTTCACACGTGTGTATATACCTAGATATTCCTTTCAAGTATAACTTGGTTTTTTTGGTATATACTTACACAAAAACTCTAATTATACACTCGCAAAAGCTAGTTATATTTAAGTGTGTGTATATAGCCTTAGGTATACCTACTTATACTTATTTTTATCAAGGCTTCTGTGCAAAAAATACAAAGATATAAACTTATAATTTGAAGGGGATAAGGATATTTTGTATAGGTATAATTGTGTGTGAGTAGGTTCTCCGGGTTATTTTCATTGTTTGAATGCGGGATATGGCTTTTTATTGCTTTTCGTGAAATTAAATTATGAAACATGAAAAGTTTGCAATTAGAACTGGTTTGAAATTCTTGTACAGCTTCCTTTCTACACCTAACCTTCCTATGTTTATAAATTTGTTCAGAATGGCTAAAGCATTTGAAATTTAATAAAAGGTATACCTACGTACCTAAATATAGGTAGTAGTTAGTTTAATTGTTTTTCTTTTTTAAATATTATACGAATATTAAAGTTAAAAAATGGTTTTTATTTTGAGAAAGCTTAAGGCACTCCTGATGGTGTATAAAAACATAGAAATACTTGAAGCTAGTTGTTTAAATATGGATGTGTGCGTGTTTAGAGTAAAATCAATATTTCTGATTTGTTTCAGTTAAATCTTAAGTTTGTCAAAAAAAATAAGCTACTAATGTTGTCATTTTTACAAATTCTTCAACTATTCAAATAACTTACTTTGAAATTCGTCTAATTCTAAGAACCTATACAATTTTCAATGAAATAAGAACATTTTTGTTTTCCATTTAAATGTGTTCATAAGACTTTTAAATACCTAGTAAAATGATTATTATAATGAAAAAAAAAAACAATTTCAAAAAAAATTAAAGCATTTCAATACCAAATTGGTTTACTTTTAACTTTAAAAATTCAATTGTTACAAAAAAATAATAGAACTTAATAGAATTAGTGAAAGGAAATCATTGAGGTTAATATTGATTCCATTTGTATTATAAAATTTTAGGTTGTTATTAAGAAAGTGTTTTCAGCTTCTTGCATTACTGCCGACGGTGTTTTTCCCGCGGTAGTTATCAGATAAATGGACTGAAATCCATTTCGTTAAATGTTTGCATATTTTGAAAATTGGAATAAAATGCAATAGAAAACATGTGAAAACAATGCAAATATTTAATAAATCTTTTCATTTGTCTGAATATTAAAAAATGTAATAAATTAAATCTGATTTATTTTGCGTTGTTATTTTTAGATTATACACCATTGTAGGTACACATAGTTTGTTTTTAAATAAATCGATTTTCTCTAATCGATGATGTTAAATTTCTATGTACCTATCTCTAATTTTAAAGAAAATTTTAGTATATTTTCTTCAATAAAGAGTTAGTAGATAACGTATGGAATATTTTCTTTTGTACAAATTACAAAAATTTTGATTTCGCATTTCGATTTACCTTTCCTCTACAAAAAATTATATTTTTAAGTGTCCCCAAGGATATTTTCAATTGCATTGCAGAATCAAACGAATTATACCAACATTATTATATTTTTTAAATCAATCTTTGAAATTATTATTATAATTTTAAAACAATCGTAAAAGGCTAAGTTTTATTTGAGCTCAAATTATTTCAATAAAAGGTATATCCCCAAACATCAAACATTTTTAGGTGTTTTAAAAGATTTTGTTTAAATAAAAAAACATTAATGTGAATAACATGATACTTCAATATTATATCAGTCTAAAAAATGTTCCGTAACAAGGCGTAAAAACAAGTTCATACTTCGAAAATAGTCAAATAAACGTAAAATTAATCTTAAATTAATAAATTCTAAACACAAACAGATAATCCAGTAGGCAGAACTTAGCCTATAAATTAAAACTTATGAATTTAATTGTACACCTTCTATAGCTACTAATAATTTATCAAGAAATGTATGCATGTCTATAGATCTATATATGTATCTAAATTACACATTGTTTTTGTATATTTCTTATACAATTATGAGAAGCAATAACACCAAAAATCTATGTCTTTTTTTATGTATGTACATTGATGTTTGACTCAAAGCAATAGCATACGCATAAGGATGTATGACACAATTTTTGTATTATCCCTTAAATTCAATTTTAAAGGCCTTAAAGCATATTTTCCAGTTCGAATTTTAATACTAAATTGTATTGTGTACATCAAAATATTGAATTGAGTCTTTGTTCTCCTTTTTGAAGCTTTATTCAATATTATTTTATTATCTAGCTTTAAAGATTTTGTAACTTGCAGTTATTAAAGTAATCAGGAAGAAGTAAAAAGAATTAAAAACCTGTTTGGTATCATATACAATTTAAGAACAATATAAAATTTAATTTTTACGAGAAACAAGTTACTTTTCATTATTCCAAACAAAAAATAGAATTTAATTTAATTTCCAAATATTTAAGGTGCCTTAAAAATCTTCTGTAATTTTGTGATTGCATAACCTATCATATTTTTAAACTAATCAAAATTATAACTGTAGCAATACATACTACACTAAAAATCATGCTTAAATTCATGTTCAACTTGAGTTTGCTATACGATCTTCCGACAGCATTAACATTTTTAATTTTCGTGTGAATCTACAACAGCTTATTTATGGATTTTAATGTTTCACTAAATGCACGGTTTCTTATATATACCTAACTTCTTCATGTCCAATTGGTAATTTAAAAACGTGCTTGTTGAACAACTTTATACATAAAATTATTCATAATATTGTATACAACTTCACAGTCAATTAAGAGAGATCAACAATTATTAAAAATAAAACATATATAATTGGTTATACAAACGTTATTAATTCACAGGAATAGTTATTTCTTTCCTGATAGAAAAATAAATTCCTCAAAAGCATAATAATCCTTTCGATTTTCAACTTAGTTATTGAATGTGATAATTTAATACAACTACATAACAAGTCCCTTAACTATGACTTCAATAATGAACTTATTCATCAATTTATCATCATAATTTCTAATTGTTATTTTTGCTATTTAAATATTAAAATGAAATCCATTATTTTGATTCCAAACTATAAACCTTATGAATGACTTAATAATTATTTTTGGCTATTGAGAAATATTATTCTCATAATACTACTTTCAATATTTCAACTATCAACACCAATCATTGAAGTAATAAAAAACAATTATTTATGCAGAAGGTTGGACCAAAATTTAATTAGTTTTTGTTTATAAAAATATTAATTGAGTCATTTGCTATAATTAAGCTAACAATTAATCGATGTGTGATAAACTTCGTAAGCAAAGAAATGTTTGTTGATTTTTTTTTTCAGCATATATTAAACAATAAGTACATAATAATATAATTTTATTAACTAGTATTATGAGGTACCTATAAGATACTTTCAAAATACATGCACCATTTTAGAAGCAACCATTCTATTTTTAAAACCATTCTAAGCACACAAAACATTCTTTAAATAATTTATTTTAATTTTTTTTTTTAATTTTTGTGTTTTGTGATTTGCTCAAAAACATCACCAAAGGTCAAATATAAATGTTATTTTTGGAATATACAAAATTTTGTTTTTGATATTGTTATTTAAACATCTCATTTCTTATTGCTCACATTATCGTATAACAATTATTTAAAAATGCATTTACTCAAGATATTATACTTATTGGTTATTACAAATTTCAATTTAACCAGTTTATATTGTACCAACTTTTGTATCTTAATTTCACAATATCCATATCAAATATAAAAACATATATGTATCTTATTTGATTTATTAAAATTACACGCAATCAATTCTATAAATTACAACTTTAATGTGAATTTAATTAAAATAAAATAAACATTATGAAAATACACTCATTTACATATTATTTTTTGTTTGTTTAAATTTTAATGACGTGAATAAAATATTATATTTTATTTAAGTTTGATTTTTAGAACAGCTATATACATATATCTGCTATATATTTTAAGTTATTATAATCTCGTATATATCTAAAGCAACTTGTTTAATGAAGACGGAAATTATTCTGATGCTGGAAAAACACACAGATTTTTATTTTTCTCATTTTGAGGATACAATTAAAATAGATCAATAAATTCACATTAATTTATACTAGGGGAGGAATGGCTATAAATGGGAAAAGAACGACATTTTTTTACATTCACTATAATTTATAGAAGTATCTAGATATAATATTATGCAAAATTAAAACAATAGAAATGAGTGTATTGATCTAATTTTAAGTTATTTGTATTGGCTCGTAAAAAGTATTATGTTCTTAGTTTAAATATATAAAAACTTGCGTTAATTTATTTTAAATATTGTGTATATTTTAAAGGAGTCACTTGTAGATAATAAATATGCATAGATATAAATTTTAGATAATTAGACTTGACATTTTAGTGATGAAAATATATCTTGGTTGTGGGATACAAATTCCGTTATAGTCATTTTCTTATCGTAATTTAATTGATTTTATTTTCTATGTTAAGAAAACTTTTAAATTCTTAATTGCATTTATAAGCAACGGATTTTATTAAACCTGTTTGTAAATATTTTTGATGCTGCATTATCTTTGGTATTATGTATCTTTTAATTGGTAAAAATATCCAAGTTGTTTTAGAGTTCGAACGGGAATTAAATGTTTTATATATAGGTTTTAAGCCTGTTCCACAATGAGGTTGCAAATTTTTGTATTGAAATTGAAACAAAACAAATGAAATTTAGATTCTTTTTCACAGGACGCAGTTAAGAGGTTTTTCTTAATTTTTTGTATTTCCAATTTTAGTGAAGAGATATACTAAGGCATAAAGGCAAAAATTGGAATTTCAGAATTAATTTCAAAGTTCAAATATTTTTTAAGATAAACATGAGTTCATAAGTTTTTTTTTCTGTTTGACATTATTTTAAGATAAAAGACCGTGAACGCCAAAAATAAAATTACAATATTTCTGATCAATTTTAAAAAACCTTCAACATTGAATTTTCTTGTAGGAAGATGAAAAGTTATATTTGTGACTGCAAATGTCTGACAATAACGATCAGATATTACAAATTTACTTGTACTTTTAAGCAGTAGCAATAAAGATAATAATAGTCAGCCCGTGCTTTAAGTACGGTAACCCTTTATAGCTCTCTGGAGTTGCTTTTGTTCTCCTAATTAATAATCCAAGTTTTAGACATCAAACCACGCAACATATTCAAAAATCAGTAAAAATTGGGAAAATTTCCGCGGTTTTTATTTTTATTGGCTTGAAGCACAGGCTACTTTAACGATGAACATTTTTAATTATAAAATGTTTATATAATAAAGAAAGAAATATTGAAATAAATTGTACTGAAAAGCATTTGAATGGAAATATAACCGTTTTTCTTATGACGGATGGCAGTGTTGTAGAGGAGAGATATGTAAAAGTTCTTCAGAGTTAACATTTATTTTTAAAGTGACATATAGCAAAGGTTTTAATGTATGACTTTGTTCACTTTGCATCGTACTTGAAAACTTTTGTAATAAAATTTATTTTGAAAATCACATTGCTTAATTTTTTAATTCTAACTTGTTTACCAATTTTGACCTATTTACAGTTTAAAATTATAGGTCTGTACTTCAAAAAAATGTGTCTCAACAAATTTTAAATTAAGTCTAAACATTTTTAATTGAATATACAAACATTAAATTTGTTTTCCCATTTTTAATACTAAAAGCCACTTTTAGAAAGTTTAGAGTTTTTATTTCTTTAATTATTTTGTATATTTCATATTCATATTTGAGCTGAATAATTTAAGATATCATTTTAAAATATCGGCTAGGAATTTAAAGTGTTAGGATTTTAAAGTTTTCTTTTACTTGAGTGAATTTTTGTACTCAATGCATATTAATTTTTATAATTTATTTGAATGCACGAGATGTTTTATAAATCCACACTTAATACTTGAGGAAGATTGTTATGCAACTTGTACATCAAGTAAATTATAAACATTTAAGAATAAGTAAATACATAACATGTATCAAATAAACTCTGCAAAATAATTCAAAATTTATCAAAAAAGTAAAATAATTGTATTAAACTCCAAAATTTTTTTGAAATAATAGAAATTCCTTTATCGAAATTGTAAAACATTATAAAACGGACCTGAAAATACAAAGTTAAAAATATTTGTTATACATGAAATTTAAAAACTTGAGATTTTCGGGATTCACGAAAATTTTCAGTTATAACAAAATAATGTGATAGATCACTTTAAAAGTCTTAACAATTTATTTTTTAAGCATCACAGTGATATTTATTAAAAGTTCAATGCTTAGGAATGACTTATTTTGTATTCTTAAAAAAATAGCTTTTAACAAAAATTAAAATTCACGACGATCGCACCCGTTTTCATCTAAAATGAAATTTCAATATAATCCACTATAAAACTTTCTCTACCATTCTTAAATGTAACTTAAATCATAGCTAGTCCAACTCTTTTGAATCGAAAAACTATTTAACTATTATATTGTCAAAGTTTGATCCTTTCATGCTTCATAAGAATGAAACCATGTTATGTGTAAGATATATTTACATAATTAACGACTTTTTCTGACGCCAAGAATCTTAAAAGGATTAAATAAATCTAAGTTGGGTGACATTCTTGAAAGTTAATAGGCCGACATAGTGTTTTTTATCTGATCGGAAAGCTTGAAATTAAGAGCTATATTGATTACATTTTTTAAAACAAAAAAGGAATATTCAAAAAATATCACATAACTTCTGAATATATAATCATCATGAATATATCCATACAAGACACAAGGAGCTACCCGACTTGAAATAATTCTCACAATGATAAATTCAAAAAAGAAAAGTGTTTAATCACTCTTTTTATCTTAAAATATACTAAACAAATAATTTCAAAGCCATTTTTCCGTTTTTTTTTTCTTTTTTTTTTCTATTATATTTGAATATGTATATTATTTTGATATACTGTTTCCCATTAGAATATACAACAACCAAAAAATTAAAATATTTCTTTAACAATTTTGAACATAAAAACACTAAAGCGATCGCCCTCTCAAAAGATGCGGCGCACTAAGAAAATAATATCAAAATCATAAAATTAATGATTCAAATGTATTTCTTATCGTTCATTCCACATGGTGCATGAATATTATATTTTCTTTTTATTTTTGAACTCATAGAAACCTAACCTAAAATATACAATAATATACGCATAGGTAGTAGGAATAGGTAGGTGGGTATATAAAGGTAAATATATATGTGGATACCTGCGTCTAAATCACTTGCTGTTGAAGGCCAATACGAATACCAATAGGGTGTGTAACTGTGAACTTTGATTCCATATTGGATTCTTTAGCAGGAAAAATGGAAAATTCAAAGAAATATAAGGAAACACATTTTCAGAGTTTTCAGAAGAAAAAAAGAAAAACTGAAAAAGATATACCTAGGTACCCAAAAGCAAATGGAATGAGACACGGCAAGCGACGACGATGAGGAATGAAAAAAAAGAAGAAAAATGGAAAAAATCTAATTTACATAAACCAAATCGATAAGGTAAATGGTATTATGCTCCTTTTTGTATTGTATAATGTATATACGTGCGTGTATTGGAAAATGGTTTTGATTTCATTACGTATTCAGCAATAGTAGCAAAAATCACCATCAATATACATATATATATATGTATATATGGAGAAATAGGAGGGGGAGGACGAGGACTAAGGACGATATTTGTAAATTTGGTATCTTCCTATAGGAACCATCATCACATCAAAAGGGCAATTCAAACTAAGTACCTAGAGTATGGGTCCTTAAGGAAAAATAAATATCTTTCTGCATAGGTATACCTTATACTTATACCAACAGCTAAAGCCTATTGGCCTTAAATGCCTATTGTAGATATGTTAAGTTCTTGTTAATAGTGCACCTTGTGAAAATTCTCATTTATTTTCAAATTGTATGTGAAAGCATTTGAAAAATTTAGATAGGTAGATTTGAATAAGTTTCCAACAAAAGTTAAAATAAATTCGATAGACTCTAGATTTAAGATACACCTATTTTTATATGCATAAAATATGTATAGAAATTTAAAATGATTGCAGATATATCTTTTTTTTTATTAATATGCAGACTAAGCGTCGATTTTAAAAGTGCGAGTATTATTATTACAAAAGTAATACACTGAATCTCAATCTCAGAGTCTTTTCATAGGGGGTTATAAATTCATTTAAGTGTTTAATTTTTCAATTGAATAATTTTATCACGCGAAAAAATGTGCTGTCATTATTTTAATGGGTTAAACGCTTTTGCATGCACAAGTAGGAATTAGGTGTACTCACATGTACTATACAGGGTATACAATACATAAATGATATGGGGTTGGAGTACGAAAATTAATATTTTCATTTAAGTAGGAAAACATAGACAAAATTCTTATGTTAATAGAATTAAATAAAACCTGGAAATATTTTTGTCCTTCTAAGAAAACCTTGTAGTTTGTTGGGAATAGATAAATCTTTTCTAATGCATTGTGGTTATTTTTTCTTCATTCTTTATTCATTTCTTTTACTTTAATATACGTCTTTCAAAAGGTGAATATAAAATTTTGATTATACTTTTAAATGATATGTTTTTTACTTGCATGTTTAATAAAGTGTCAATTTAGGAAAAAACGGGATCAAAAGAAGTAGGTACTTTCCATTAAAGTTCATAATCCATTCTAAGATTTGGTTCATTCGGACTAAAGTTAAAATTTTGTTTAAAAGTAATAAATTTTTTATTTTAACTTTTCCTGTATATAGAGCTAACAACATGACTTAAAATATTTGTAAAATTATTTAGGTTTTGAATTCATAAGTTTATCGACTATTGATAGTCCAGTAAAATGATTTTTCTTCGACATGAGAGATAGTAAACTGAAAAATGGTTTATAATTTCCTATTGAAGCTCTTAAATATCTCGTGTCTGCATCGTAAGTACGTCTAACTAATTTTTTATTTTATAAAATGTTGGCAATACAAAAAAAAAGTTTATGAAAAATTGGTTGTAATCTGAATTTTAAATCTGATAAGCTGCATATAACATGTCCTCGTCTAAATATAAGTTTAAGGTACGAGTTTAATGGCAACGATGATTTTAAGGGTTTAACCTGATTATTTTTCTGTAAAAAGTGATTAATATTGGCGCAAAATTTTAAACTAAATGTTAAGTAAATAGTTTTTTTCAGAAAAATAATCACGAACAACCCCAAAAAACACTAAGAAAAGATTTTTTCCCTAATAAATTTTGAACGAAATGATAGCTTATAAAGAAAAAGGGAGTAGGTTATGATTTCTAAGAAACAAAATCACCATTTTACAAAATTCCCCAAAAATTATTCCAACTTCCTATATTATATACAAAGAGAAAACTTTAATCTTCAAGGAATTAATTTCTCTGCCAAAATCTCCAAATCATCAATTTCCAGGTACGTCTATATTGATATTATATCTCTTGTAGCACTTGCTTTTACATTTTTAACCATTTTAACATAATAACAATTACATTGGTAAATATGATTTTTTTAAAAGGCAATACAATTATATTTTTCCGAAGCTGTATGGATCAATCTTTCAACTCAGTTTTTTTATGGATAATACAAAGTATTCAACTTTTGGAAGTTATAAAAATTAACCAATTTTCAGAGCAAATATTTTCATTTTCTTACTACTTACTTTAAAATACTTTTGGAAAATCATTTTTGCTTTTGAATGACACTTGGTGCAACTTTATCTATGAATAATCAAATAATACATATGTCAAAGAAAATATGTCCAAGTAGTGAATCATGCAATTTTGAGACTTTAGCACTGAAAATGTGGGTTTGGAGATGTTGGCTTTTAACGTCACCAACCCTTATAAAAAGGGCAATGATAGAAAAACAATCATCTTTCGGGAGAAACTCGAAGTAGGGGAAAAGTTGGTTGAAGTTGTATCGGTTAAATAAAAAGCGACAAATTTTAAAACACTTATTAAATTATATACATATCTATGTATGGGAGTTACAATTCGCAATATTTTCTAATATTAATAATTTTGTAAAAAAATTCGCAAATATGGTACCAACATACTTATTAACTTTTTTTCGAACCTTATTCCTTATTCCGGAAATTCATTTCCAGCTCAATCTCCTATAGCACTTTTAATACTACTGCAGTAACCGCTTATAAAAGAGAAACTTCAAGTCGATAACCGTTTAAATTACTACTATTCGTTCTTAAGATGTGGTCGAAAGAGTCCTCTCTATTAATTCAAACACAGTAGGTCTTGATCAAATGCATCCCACATTTCTTAAACTTTTATTGCCAGTTCTTCTACCATGTATAACTCATATATTTAATTCAATTGTTTCGACAAGTGAGTTTCCAATTCTATGGAAAAAGGCACAAATTATACCAGTGCCTAAGACCTCCAGGTGTGATGATCTTAGGCCGATATCTATCCTACCTTTCAAAAGTTTTTGAAAAAATCATCCAAGCTCAAATACTTAAATTTCTTTACCATTAAAATGTATTGATTTCCAAGCAGTCCAGCCTCCGTAGCAAAAATAGTTATATTACAGCATTAATAAGTGTCACAGAGGATAGAGGAAAGGCCATCGACCTTCAGTATATAACGTTTTTAGTTCTTTTAGACTTGTGAAAAATTTTTAAACTTGTTTTACTTTTCTTCTAGTGCATTCCGATAAATAAACTCTTACTTAACCAACAGACTACAAGCTGTCGACCTTAATTAAGCTATTTCCGAATTTTTAGTAAATGTAGTGGAGTACTACAGGGATCTATTCTCGGTCCTCTGCTATTTTCAATTTATGTCAATGAACTTCCTTCTATTGTAAAACAATGCACAATTCGTTTGTAAAAAAAAGTATTTTGAGTTGATTTAATTATTTAAATTGTTTTCAATATTAAATTAAACTTTTTCATGGATCTTAAAATAAAAAAAAAAACACTTTTTAAAGAAATATCAAAAATGTTTTATTTTAAAATGTTGTTCTTTTTGAATTTGAATGACAAATTTCTTCCGATATTTTCGCTTCATATAAGAACAAAATTAAGAAAATAGTCCAAAAAATTCTAGGTTAAGTAAGTTTTAGGAAAATTGACTTATTCGTGTATAGGCTTAATAATTAGAAAAGACGAACAGGCTTAATTTTTCACATATTTCAATTGTAAGAGTCGTGAAACATTTATCTAAAATCAAGTTCAAATGATCAAAGAATGATTAAAATTGATAACAAATATTTTTCGTTTTCCATTTTTGATTTTATTTAAATAAAGAATCGATATTATTGAGGTTATCATTGCCATGTACCAAGTGTTTGTTTTTGATGAGATACAGTTAATGTTATTTATATAATGTGTTATTCCCCTATTTCGATAATAAGTTATATTTATTTAGCATACAAATTTAATTTTTGGTTTGTATTATGTATATTAAATTATAAACAAATTTGAAATTAAAGATCTACCCGCTCATTTTGGTTTTTTAATTAACTTTATTTGAATTAATTATGGAATGAATTAAATTAAATGATTCGATTTTTTTTTTTTTTTTTTTGAGGCCTTAGTTTTTGTGTTAAGCATACATTTTAAGATATTAATATATAAATTGGCGAATATAAGGAGCTATAATGTGACAATTTGTTATAGTCTGAAAATCAACATTAACATAGGTTAAATTGTGTCATTATTAAAATTTAACAACCTTTTCTGAAATAAATGTAAGAATCAGCGCGTTGGCAAATAATTTTAATAATTAATTACCTATGCTTTTGGACCACTTTAACGTTTGAAGTTTCCACAAAACAGTTATAAGATTATAATATTGTGAGATTTACTAGATTTAAAATTAAAGTGGTTAATACGATCATTAGTACTAAAAGGATTGCCAGTCAGTTTGGATATGGTAGCTTAAAACAAATTTACAGGGTTTTAGAGGGCTTTAATTTCCGCAGTTGATATATAGAGTTGAATAGAACTATAAATTTGACAGTTCTACCTTTAAAATTATCAGAGAGGGAAGATTGTTTTCTTCCATTTGGTAGTGTTTTAATAAGTTTCTTTTTTGGCGCATAAGTAAGTACTTCGAATTTTTCCAATATGTGGTCAGAAGTTTCGTCAGGGTTGTTATAAAACCTAAAACAGGCTGCCCTCTTAATTTTGAACGTTTTCATTTGTAGAAATTATTTTTTCAGTCGAACATTAAAGTCTGAAATTTTTGATTTCAGCGGTGGAGTGGTGTCATTGGAATCAGTGCGGATTTCTCAGTCACAATGTAGCAGTCGTCAAGGCATTTTCAAGAGTAACGATTCGTACGATATAAGTGATGGGCCAAGTGTGAATTTATTTTGTTCGTGTGTGCAGAGGTTCTGCGCACTGCTTCGTCGATCTTCAAGGACTCCAAAAACATTGAAGTGGTTGAAGAGAGTTTACGTGAAAATCTACAACTTTCAATATGGAAAAAGGCAGCCTCACTGCCCATTTAAAGTTCAATCCATTCAAAATCGTTCAAGAATACCATTTTTTTAAAGCAACGAGGCTCATTTTTATCTAAACGGGTACGTTAATAAACAAAACTGCCGTTACTGGGCTCCAACGCTCTAAGAACCCATAACCCCCGACTGAAACACCAAAAGCCATTGCGTTGTCCGTGTCCCAGGGTAACTGTTTCGTAATCCTTATCCACGCATGGTATAAACATTCTTCAAGAAATCAACGCAATCGAATCAAGTTTTCTGAAGCGTGTTGCTCGTAAACAAGGCTCCGTTTTGAACAGTGCGTACAACTCGACGGAAGACATTTATCTGACATAATGTTCAAAAATTGAAATCGGCATTATAAGTATTATTTGAAAATAAAAATATGTCGCCAGACACCCTGTACAAATGCTGAACTTTTTAAGAGGGGTTAATGCATTTGGAATGACATGAAACATTGAGATGGTGTTGCAGTGATGTAAAAGTTTCTGTTATAATTCAATCGGCTCATTTTAAGGCTATTTTTTAATTTTTGTCCAAATGATTTTAACTTGTCATAAGTGTTCCATGCGCAAATTATGTGTGTTATATTTTCAAAATTTCGTCAAACGGATATGTCAATATCAAGAATCATTGTGTGCTCTCTGGTTAAAATGAATTCAAATAAAAATTTAAAAAACATTGGATATAAATTGAGTATAGTTAAAAATACATTTAATATGAAATCCTGCAGTAAACACAGTAATAAAAAAGCCAACCTGTGTTGAAAATACGAGTCCTTACACCTTTCAGCATTAAATTTACATGTAATGTGTGCATTACAAAATTAACCCAATATATAATGATACAAAATGGGCGATGCTCTTGACAAAAATTCAGTTATTTTCACTTAATTTTAAACATCTTGAAAATAAGATAAAAATAAAACAAAATAAGAAACCCCTTATCTCAATTTCGCGATAAAAGACTCAATTTGCTGTAATTTTAACTTCATCAATAGCTACATAATTACATGTAGGTATGTAGGTATATCCTTTTTGGGTTTTGGATTTAAATCCTTTTATAAAACCTGTATTTGTTTTCCATTCTTTGAAATACTTATTATATACCTAAGCCAAATTCCACAATAAACCACATCCTTTAAGAGGCAACATCCTATCACATGACTCAAGAGATAAATTTTCGAATTTACGTCTTTAATTCTGAATTATAATCGATCCACTGACCACCGCTGGCTGACCAGAGACAGGAGGCTCGAGGCCGGAGCGAAGAGCGAACCATCTCAACCAACCATTATTCGTATATAAGGTTACAGAGTGCTGTGTTTGAATATAGTGGTAGTGATAACTTTGAGTAGCATGTTTGGTGTCCGTCCTTTGATGAAACAAAAAAACAACAACAACAACCAACCCCTAATTTATAATTTTTATAACTTTACGGTCATTTTGGCGAAAAGGGCAAAACGATAACATTTTTGTTTTCTCTTCTTCTTCTTTCTTGTTTTTATAGTATTATTATTATAAAAATATAAATTTTGTTCTTGCTTTTCTGTTAGGTAAATGTACATAAGAAGAACAATTCAATCTTTTCTTTTTTGTCTCGGCTTTATTTCTTTTTTCACCATCAAAAGCATGAAGCAGAAGAAAAGAAGAAGAATACCAACAACAACAACAACAAAAACAACAAGGAACAGAAAAAGTATAACATCAGTCCATAAATTAGATATAAGGCAAACTGGAGGCTGTAAAGCACTAGAGAGTATACAAGATTAAAGGAGCGTTCGGGGCAATGGGTCTTTGGGGCTGGATGTTGGAGACTTGAAATCTGTGTGGTTATGGTGGTCAAGTGGGCCGATTTTTACGAGTTGAGTTTCATTGTCTGATGCTAGCGTCTGAGGCATTATACAGTTCAAATCTGTAAAATAACAAAATGGAAAAATGTGAAAGATTTTAAAGTGACTATATATTATTCGCCCCCGTTTGCCATCACATCTTTTCACATCTTTTAGGTTTTTGGGTGTGCAGTGGGGTCTATGAAATACACAATGTTGTGCTAGCCGTCTGTTTTAGAGACAAATAAATTGAAGTTTTCGCTATGTTATATGCATCAAGAGACCTAACTTGTGGTATAAATGGTTTCTTTATTTCAATGGTATTAAAATGTATTTTTGTCTGGAAATAGCTGCAAGAGCTGCACTTGAAATGTTTTATTATGTAGGAGTAGTATGTAGGTACATACTTACTTTATGAGGTTGATTGCTAAAAACAACATAATAAGGAATAATATTGAATTGGTTTATGAGTTCAACAGCTTTTTTGTCACCGCATTGAGATTTTTTTTAGACTGTCTTGATTATGTGATGAATCCAACGATATGATAATTGTAAAAACAGAAACATTTTAAAAGCTTAGTGGAAATTAATTGGAGATCTGTGCAATGGATAAAATGGAATTTTTGAATGTTAAAGCAATTAGATGAATAATTGATAATTCCTTCTGCAACATTTTAAAAAGAGATTTTGTTGTTGTGTATTTTATCTGAAGAACAATTAACAAAAATACGTTTATTGAATTAGAAAGAGGAAGCTATGCCACAGGTGCAGCATCATAACCGTTTCATGAAATTTTACATGACCAATTCAAACATTTGAGTCTGTATTATAACTTCAGTGATTCATTTTAAAGGTCTTGAATAGACAATGAAGCATTGTCAGGAACCTTATCTGTATCATGGTGTTTAAATAAAGTCTTTATTTTTATTTTCGTTCCGCCATCTGGTTGGGAATAAACGACTTCCACACATATATCATATCTTTCAATTTCGGTCATATAAATCATAAATCATATAGCTGAGCAGCTTAATCCATTTAAAATAATAGTTGCACCAGCTTCATTTTGGAATAAGTAAAGTCATATCATCACAAAATCACATCACCATCCCAAAAATTTCTCTAAAAGTGACACATTCAGGACAGAGAAGCTTTCCAACAATTATTCTTAAATGTTTAAGCCATAAATGCTACAATTTTGCTGATTATCGTAGCTTCTGACCTTAAACCCGGAAAATGAATTTACCATAAAAGATCCATTGAGCAAACATGCGACGAGGTGAAATTAATGGAGGAATCGATAAACATATAAGTTATTGCCGTTGCTACTGTCTATAGCAGCAATATTCTCAATTCTCAATATGTCTAACATGTCCCAACATCTCAAAATGTATCGCTAGTTTCAATACTACTTGCTGAGAAGTGTAACACAATAACCCGATTGTGCTTAAGTTTTGTGAAGTGTGACCAACGTTTGTCACCATTTTTGTACTAAATTTTTCGTAGTATATTTAATTTGTCAAAAATGATAACAGGTGACAGCTTCAAAAGTGACAGCTCACTATCACCTATAATGACCATTCAAAATCATTTATGTCGAATAACATCATAATTTACGTTTTCTTTCACTGTCCAATATCTTCAATTTGGTTTATAATTTAACCATGACCTTGATAAAAATTGTTAGTGATGACCGTAAATTTATCTATCTATTACTCTACCTCGTAATTTTGTGGAATGATTTTAGGTGTTAATTATTTTGCAATATAGCTGGTGTGAAATAAATTAAGCCGTATCTCTTCAAAGATGATGCTGCCCAACACCCGTAATAATGGACCAATTGGAAGCGAACTTGGCGAACATTTTATGTCAAGTTTGAAGCTCATCAATTGGCCTCCTGATGGTGCCCTTTAACGCCTCTAGACTATTTTTTGTGAAGTTATGATCAGGCTCATGTCTTAAGCGACAAGATTCTTTTGATTAACGCACCAAACCAATATTGAAGTATTTAGTCGTAGGATACCTGCTGAAATGTTATAAAAAGAATTTCAAAATTAGCCAATGCATCATGCACCTGATTTAACACAGTTTTGGGTTAAATCCATGCCTGTGCCTTCTAAAGTTTTTTCACAATTGTCAAATCCTCCAAGAGTAATTATTCTTGACATGAAAAGTGCTTTCTCAAATTAGCAGTTCGGATTCGACTTAAAACTGTAGGTACCATCTATCCCTCACAACAGTACCTACTGGCATACAGAGATGGTTGTGAGTTGTAAGTCATTAGTCACTAGGCCCTAGTTCCCAACGGACTGTTGCGCTACCTATTTTTTCAATTTGATTAAATTATGCCGACTTTACTATGGATTAAAATAAATATTTTAAGCACTTTTCTGAATCGGTGTTCTTTTTTTTTAGTTCCCAATAACCCTTAATCACTCGTTCGAAAATTCATCACGTATGTGGAAAACCATACTTAGATACCATAGAACAATTAAAGTGATTACTTAATATTTCTTTTACCATTATTATTAAAAAATATATCTTTTTTAACTCAAGGCTGACATCTAACAGGATATTAGAGGTCTATCAATATTCAAATTCAGTTTATTAAAAGCGTATCCAGTAAAATATTTCTGTACCCTTTCTATTTCCAAGGAATGAGTATTGTACTACATTTAAAAACATATTTTTCAGTTATAAACATTTCCTAAACGCAAGATTTTTTTTTAAATAGTTATCTTCAATGTTTGTTTCACATCTGATGTAGTTTTTACAATTTAACAGTCTCAAAACAAAATAAATCAACATTATCAAAAAATCAACATTAAAACTTTATTATGTTTTGTTGAGAAAAACATACACATATTACTGCATTCACAGCCTATTTAAAATAAATGAAGTCGCAAACTATATGAAATCAGCATAACTACTGAGAATTATTACAAATGCATTGAGTTATAACAAAACTTACGATACACAACTTTATGTAGTACAAACACTAAAATTTGATAATTAAGAAACTAATATTTGAATAATTATAATTTATGTTCATATTAAATTTGTTTATAAAAATACTTTTCACATAAAATGTTTCTTTGTTGAAACTGCTAACATAGATAATTCATTTTTTGAAATTTAATAATAGTTTAGTAATCAGTAATTTGTCCCTTATATTATCTTTATTCAAGAGCTTAAGATCATTTAAATATACAAATATAATGAAACGAGTACCTTTAAATAAAATAAAATATAGAAAATTATCACTGTTTATAATCATAATATAAGATACTCAAGAGGTTGATGTAAGACAATAAATTATACACGAACATTTGAACAACTTAATTGATAAGACAACAAAAACTACATTTAAAATATTCATAAATTATTAAGTTATATGTACCTCTGTTGTATACCTATTATATTCCTCAATTCATGAGTTTTAATTCAACCATTTAATATTTATGTTTTAATTAAGCTTAACGACATTTCTTTTTTAATAATTTTTGTTGATGTTTTGCCTGCTTTTCTTATCATTTAAAACCAATAATCAGCTCATTATAAATTTATGTATATAGGAGGGTCTAACATATTTCAATAGGAATTGGTAATTCTATGTGTACTGAATTCAAATTAAAATTTTTTTTTTGCTGTTAATTAAGCGGCAAATACGAGAAATTATGTTTTCAATTTTCCACAATGATTAAATGAATATATGAAGAATAGTGTTGTATTCGAAATGAGTTTCTCGTTCCTACAATTAGGTATATTATTTCATTAGAGTTAATAGAAGCTGTGGAAAATTCATATGGATGGCGGTTAACACTGATATATATGGTTTCACAATAAAAGTGGAAAATTCATATGGATGGCGGTTAACACTGATATATATGGTTTCACAATAAAAGGTTTATTAAGTAAAAAACAATGGATATACCCATCCTATTATAAAGAAATGGCCGCCTTTGCTATATAAGCTGCACCATAATCTTTTCATGAAATCTTCCATGATCTAATTGTTCACGTGGTTTCCAGGGAAAAAGCATTAAGGTGTTTAATCAGAAGATCTTGGTGACCAATTGCTGTTACGTTTTCGAGAAATAACACGCAAGAAGAATTTTCTTGTAACAATTCGAATCTTTGTTTCTTGTGAAGAAGCTCTCACGATCTAGGATCTAGTAGTCAAAAAACTTCACACATGCCTTCCTTGAAATTTTGTTACAAGTGGAAAAATTTTGTCTTCTAGATCCATGTGGTTCGAATTTTTGTATTTAATGAAATTTAATTTTATGTGTCAAAGTCAAAAAATTACAACTACAAAAGTGGCTGCTGTCCAAATAGCGGACTATTTAAAACGAAAACACTTATTGAAAAATCCTATAGCATCAATTACAATTCAGTCAAAAATAAATTTTGAATTGAATTTCAAGAATAATTCATAAACTTTAAAAACAAAATTTTATAAAAAAAATAAATTTTAAAATCAAAAAAATCAAATTGAAAATATGTACATACATAAAAGAAAGCTACGATTTAACACTACCTATAAAACAAACTTCGGCGTGACGATATGGTTTTCTCAAACAAAAAGAATAAGAAATTTGAACAAAATTTGTTCACACAAGGTCGAGTATATTTTTCTTATTTCAAAAGTATGGGGCTGGAATTCGACATCTGTCAAAACAAGTTCTTAAACCAATTTTTTTTCAGTTGAAACTCTGACATTTACAAAAATGGATCGCTTAACTAGGTATATAACGCATAAAAATTGTTGAAACCTACTACACAAATGGTGATTCTGCCGCTGCCACTTATCGTGCTTTAAGAGGAGATTATGATTTACATAATCGTCCGACTACAAAAGCAATAGGCAAAATTGTGAAGAAACTTGAAGAGACTATTTTGGTTACAGATATTGAAAGGCCTGTGTATCATCGTTTCGCTCGTACCACTAAAAATATTTCTGCTTAGAGTGAAAGTGTTGCCGAAGACCCGAATGTGTCGATTTCCCGTTGTCCTCAGGAATTAGGATTATTTAACGGCAAATTATGGCGTATTTTGCATTTGGATCTACACCTACATCTATATAAACAACAAGTGATGCCAGCTGACCATTCACAACGTCGTCGTAGATACGCCGAATGGGTTCTTCCAACAAAATTTTCTTCAGCGATGAAGCACATTTTTCACTCGGTGGGTTTTATTATACACAAAATTGTAGTATTTGGGTTATGATAATCCTCAAGTAATTGAAGGGAGGCCATTACATCCACAAAAAGTCTCTGTTTGGTGCGCTCTTCGGTCCGCAGGTGCGATTGGACTTTACTTCTTCGAAAACAACAATGGAACGACTGTCACCGTCAATTCGGAGCGTTATGATCATATGATAACTTTTGTTTGTCTGCTGTTGAAGGATACGGCTTGGAAAATATGTGGTTGCCATAAGACGTTGCCACATGCTACACAACTCTAGCGAATATGACTTTATTGCAAGAGACATTTCCTGGCCGCATAATTTCTAGTAGTTTAGTGGCGATATCAACTGGCCACCAAGATCATGCGATTTGACACCGATGGACTTTTTTTTGTTCAGCTACGTTAAAGACCGTGTTTGTGCAGACAAACCTTTAACTCTTGAGCACTTAAAAAACCAACATTTGTCAAGTTATGGCAACAATTCGCGTGGTGGTCATTTAAATGATGTAGTATTTTACACACAATTTCAACATTCAAACTTTACAATGAATAGAAATATCTGGAAACAAAATATTTTCTATGAGTTTTATTTACGTTTACTTTTGAAACCGCCAAATGGGTAACCCTGTTTAATTGTGTCAAGGACTTTAATTGTTTCAGAAAATGCAATAGATGATTATGAGCACAATTTTCTCCTTTTTTCTTTGTAATGTTTTAAAATTCTCAGAAAAATTGTTTGTATCTATAGAGATATACCATTATCTTCTTGAAATCATAAATTATTCAGTAAACGACTTCATGATTTATATTATCAAAGTAATTTAAATAATAGTCAAAATTCTCTTAAACATCTAATTTAACTGTCCAATAAACAATCAAAACTTATTCATATTGATCCTCATAACTCACACTGTTTGAATAACATTCATTTGACAGTTTCCATATCAACTTAAAAAAATGTTCCTTTTTTAAAAATTTGCTTAATATCTTAGCAGTAGAAGAATTATATAGAATTAAAATGCATTGCGTTCCATCAGACTATCATCATTGGTTTCCGTTTAGGTTGCATTTACAATCTTATATTAATGTTTTTGTTTTCTTTTCTGTGTTTGTATATCTGTCTGTCTAGATGGCTGACGAATAATATCTACTTTGAGAGACACAAAAATAATAAATTTATATTCAATGTTTGATAGCCATTTGTATTCCCCTAACATCAGAATGCTATACACTTCACACTTCACATGCATCTTTTATATAAAATATTTCTACTATAGTTGGCTATATACGACTAAACCATCAGAACAACGACCGTCTATTTAAGAAGCATTAGGGTAAGGTTCTACGTATATTCGAGATTGTAGGTCTGAGTATATTCCAAGTATTGCATAGTCAACATTCACTCCTCCTGATGGGTTCTTTTGGCTGCGAGGTACTATAATAGTAGATATAGAACTTGGAATACAGGAACTGTCATCGATTTCCTTATATCACAGATTTACGATCATTTATCACAGCAATTTTATTAAAATGTTACCTTTATGCAAGATATCTAAAGGGTGTTTTTTTTAATGATGAATTCTTTAAAATTTTAGATTATGACTGGTTTATAACGACAAAATAAATAAAATTTTAGAATATTGATGTCCCTTTTATTCAGAATAAAGTTTTAAAAAAAGAATCGAATTGGATATTTTACTATTAAGATAGTATAGAATCTTAACAGCGGGTTCTTAAGATATCTTTTTTTTTCAGTGAATTTCTAATTCGTTTTTCTAAACTTTACTTTAAAAACTTTCCAAAACATACATACATATGTATGTATGTTTTATCAATTCAAGAAATTTAAATTTCCAAAAACTTGTCAAACTTTGATTTCCGAAGTTTTCCAAGAAAAGCTATTCAAACTTAATGTCATCTTTACAAATTGACAAAATGCGTCTCCAACCAGCTCGGTGCCTAGCTAGCTGTCTCCAGTCTCGCACGCCAAGTTGGTTGAGGTTATCACCCACCTGCGTGCGCCACCTGAGTCGCAGTCTTCCTCTACTGCACCGTCCTTCGGGATTGGATTCGGAGACCTTTCGGGACCCAGCCATCTTAGTCGTTGGACTTTAATTCTGTTAACTTGGTCAGTGTCGCTGTGTAGCACCTAAAGTTCGTCGTTATATCTTCTCCTCCATTCTCCATCTATGCAGACGGGATCAAAAATCACCCGAAGAATTTTTCTCTCAAAGCATCCTAAGACGCTCTCATCTTTCTTTGACAGGGTCCAGGCCTCAGCGCCATAAATGAGAACCGGGATGATGAGTGTCTTATAGATGTTGATTTTAGTTGCTCGAGAGAGGACTTAACTACTACTCAATTGGCTTCTAAGTCCAAAGAAACAGCGATTTACAAGAGTTATTCTTCGTTTGATTTCAGCGCTGGTGTCGTTGTCTGAGTTTATAGCGGTGCCTAGGTAGACAAAGTCCTCAACTACCTCAAAGTTATAGCTGTCCATGGTGACGTTTTGTCAAAGACGTCGTTGTTCACTGTCCTTTTTTGATGACAGCATATACTTGGCCTTGCCCTCATTGACCACTAAACCCATCTTCTTCGCTTCCGTCGCAATGCTCAAAAACGCTCCACTGACATCACGCTTTGATCTTCCAATTATGTCAATATCATCAGCGTATCCGAGTAATTGGATGGACCTTTGGATAATTGTGCCTCTAGTGTTGACGGTTGAGTTTTGAACAATTCTTTCCAGAACGATGTTGAAGAAGTCGCATGATTGTGCATCGCCATTGTCTTAAACCTTTTTTGACATCAAATGCATCGGTGAGATGCGACAGCAGATCACCAATTCCGCCTAACTGAAGTTAAACAAAGCTGCTGGAGCTAACGGCATCGCTTCTTAAGAAAGCATGCCCGATGAGATTAATCTCAGCACAATTTTCCCAATACATAAGAAAGGAGACCCTCTAAATTGCGCTAACTACAGAGGCATCAGTCTCCTGAACATTGCATATAAGATCCTTTCTGCCGTATTATGTAAACGTCTGAAACCGTCCGTCAACAACCTGATAGGTCCTTATCAGTGTGGCTTCAGACCAAAAAAGTACACCATTGACCAAATATTCACATTACGACAGATCTTGGAAAAAACCTAGGAACTTCGATATCTACCATCTCTTTATCGATTTTAAGGCTGCGAATGGCAGCATCTATAGGGAAGAGCCCTACAGAGCAATGTCTAGTTTTGGCATCCCTGTCAAACTTATCTGTTTGTGCAGAATGACGATGGAGAATGCACGCTGCTCTATCAAGGTCGGAAATTGACAATCATGTCTATAGAAAAAAGCACCCTATTTTACTAGGTATTGTCCTCCTTCTACTATCTTTCTTATATTTTTCTTGTGTCTTGTAGATAAGTTTCTATAAAGGTAAAGTACTCTGTAAACTTTGCTGCTAGGACACAAGTGACAAAGTATATACCCGTGATGGTCTATAGCCAGCTCAACCAGCAGTGGCGCGGCGGAGGAAAGGCGTGGTATGATAACAATATGGCAATGAATTAATTTGACGTCTAAAGTACTCTTTCGCACGCAAGTTCATTATATTCGTATGTATATAGTATCTGCAACACGCTTTTTCATAATGGCCTCGAATAAATTCCTGTGTATACTTTTTGTTTTACTATTTTATTCTTATTTGGAATCAATTTATTTATTCGACCCAGACAGGCATGGGAGAGGTTGAAGGGAAAGAGTTGGCGAGAGCAATTGTTTTTCAGTATAAGTACAGAACAAGAAGATACCTATAGTTGCAATATACTAATAAAAAATATAAACGAAAGGTTTTATGCGTACCTACCTGTCCCAGTGAGTACGTT